>JAPQRQ010000028.1:31751389-31763643 GCA_037367365.1 Apogon talboti
CCCCCTCCCGAGACCCCCCAGGCCTTCCACCATCTATTTTTAATACCAGAAATAACTCCCCTTGCCACAACATGGGGTCCGCATGCCTGTCATTTTGAACCTCATTAAAAAGTCACTTAAACCACTAACACTAGGAGCTGGAGGTGGACACGCAATTGCCTCTGCTCTTCTTTTCTTGCTCAATTTCTCTGTTTCTGTCTCTGGTTCCAAAGCAATTGAAACCCTAGTTCTCATACATAACCTGAATCTGAAAGGGAAGCCGGTTTTGGAGTTAATTTAACTGTCGGTCCGTCCTTCTATAAAAGTAAAGACGCACCTCCCTTCATTTGGAAAGAAAAAAAAAAGGCATAATAGCTTTTATTATGCTAACTCACCATGTGCATCAGAGGGAGCTGAAGGAAGTTGAATATCATTATAGCACAGTGATTTCCTTTGAGTGCAAGTGCTAACATAAACCTGGCCAGACTAAATAGAGTTGAGCACTGGCTTGAATTAAATTGGTAGCTCATCTGCTCATATAATATGTTTTTAACTAATTGGAGCTATGCACCAGTCCAGTAAACACTGTGCTTACACCGTCTGCAGCAATATGAAAGACCGAATTAATATTTCACAGAACTTTGTGCGTCGGAGGTGTAGCTGGGTTAAAGTGTCAAAGGAGTGAGGAGAAATAATCTATGGAGAATTGCAGATGTCTCGTCTATGACCTCTGTAGTTGTACAAAAATGCAAAGTTTACAGTGTCTGCAATGTAATATAAATTAACGTCTTAGAAAAATAGAAAGCGTTTAATTTAGCTGTTTATCATTCTTAAGCGACCGTTTTAACAATTAATGGAAGGAACAGAAAACAGTTGAGTGGTAACATTGACTTACATTAAAATGGAACAGAGAGAATAATTGCTGCCCAGCTCGGTAAACACTGTATAAAATGACGATGAAGGTTACTGTGAAAATTGCGTGATAAACTTCCAAAAGACATTGATCCTCCGTGTTGATATCAGTCTGGTGAGAAAGTTTCAATTTAGCCGTTTTGTCAGTCAAATGCCTTTAGAGTCTTTTTTCACCGAGCAGAATGGCACGCTCTATGTAAAAAGACGACAGACGTTGCCATGTGGTTCAATAGGTTTTACACTAAATCTCTGAAACTCTAAGAAGCTTATCATCCTATACACACACTTTATATTCAAGAGACAATTGGGCACAATTTATGAATATCTAAGGTGCATGCTATGCCATCTTTCAGTGCTGTGGTCTCGTTCTTGACCTTGGCTCAAAGCCGTTATTCTTTTCCTACATCTTCGTGATCCACTCGCTTTGTGCTGCACTTGTCTTGCAAAATGGAGGTGCAAAAATAGCCTCTTCCTGTATGACCCAGCTAAACCTGATCAAATGTTTATGAAAGGCTTCTTGAGAGGTCTCGGGACAACTATTTATGTGTATGTACAGTCATTTCTAAGACCTAGAATCTTAACTTTCCTACTGAGTAACACTGCTACTGAATACAAGTTTGCAACAATCCTACTGCTATCAACTGTTAGTGTAGAGGCATTTTTTTTTTTGTATTTGACGCTAAGCTTGGGTCTCTGTGTATGTGATTATGCATTATGTGTGTGTATGGGTGAACATCAGTGCTGCAATGACATAAACATGATGTAAAGGGATGTCAAAAGTCACGGGAAAATAAGAATCACTAAGTGTCAAAAAACGGGATTTGGCATCTTAGTTGAAGGTTTAAGAGGGGGAACTGTCTCTCCCACTTCCAACATCAACTTTTTTCACTCACAAACGGAGAAAGACCACTTAAATATTTTTTTGAAAAAAATAGAGGGTTCCTTGAGAAGCCTGCTCTGACACCCAATCAAGCAAACACGCTCCACCCAAATCCCGCCCCTTCCCTGCAGCCTTGGGCAGATTCAGGCCACGCTAGGTGTAATATCCCTCCAGGAAAGAGGGAGGCGCTATAAAGTGAAGAGTGCTGCTAGGCAGGCCAGCAATACAGCCAGGAGCGGACTTGTTTTCTGCAGGTGTGATGCAGCATTTGTTTCATCGCTTCGAGATGGCTCAGCGGATTCATGGCTGGTGTCGTCTAAAAGGAAGAGATAAAAAACAAAGTGAAGGTTTAGCGGAATGTAACGCCTTAATGCTCTTGTTTGCATTATTCTATATGAAGCTTCATATAAAATATACACAACTAAAATGATGAAAAAAAATAAAAGAATTTAGAGGTTTTTATTTAATTGTGGAGTCTGAGTTGCCATATGAACTTGGGTTGCTATATGATGCTTCTAATGTCTCAGTCAGAAACAGTTTTGATTTGACTCTCCCATGTGAGGTGCTTCCTGTGTCTGCAGTGGCATCAGTATCTGTGAGCAGCCATATGCCTGCTACACTATGGAAAAGTAGCTAAACCATGCACAGCAAAGAACAGATACAAAAGGACAAGACAGTTACCATACTACACAGAGATGACACATGGTGGACAGGAGGGGGACAACAGTACATGACAGATGAATATAGACAATTCCATCCCTTGATGAACAGAAAAAATGGTAGGAACTGAACAAGACATGCAGGGTTTGAGTCACAGAGGCAGCAAGAAAATGCCAATAGAAAATCAGTCAAATAGAAGAAGAGATATGCAGTAAAATGTCCAAGACTAATACATGTGTCTGTGTTTGAAAAATCATACATACATATATTTTGATAAATATTATTATTTTTTTAAGACTTGTGTGTTGAACTATGCTGTGAAAAAGTAGCATTGACATGGAGGATGTACAGCAGGGATGTCAAACTTCATTTAGTTCAAGGGCCACATTCAGCCCAATATGATCTGAAGAGGGCCGTAAAATAATACTGAAAAAAAAAATTGTATTGTGATTGCAAAAGTTTTCTTAAAAATGTGAATAACATTAACAACCTGAAATTTCTTAAGAATACTAAGTGCAGTTTTAACAAGGTTATGCCTCAGTTTATCATTTACACGTGTGTTACAACTTACAGATCACAGTGGATCTACAAAGGCACACAGCATTTAGTAAAATGCATTGTAGTGCATTGTTAAAATTACACTTACTTCTCTTAAGACATTTCAGGTTGTTCATGTTTGTTCAGGTTATACACATATTTTTGTGACAGAATAGTTTCTAAATGTAAAAAAATTCATGTAATTTTACTTTTTTACACTAAAACAAAGACAAAAATATGGAGTTATCATTATTTATAGGTTATTATGTTATTATTTTACTGGTCTGACCCATTTGAGATGTATATATGGAACCTGAACTACAATTATTTTGACTGTACTGATTGTTAATATCATCAGTGTGATTTTTGCATTTCACAAATTCCTCCCACGGGCCGAATTGGACCTTTTGGCGGTCCGGTTTTGGCCCTCGGGCCATATGTTTGACACCTGTGACATAGAGGTTTCAGTTCACTGACTGGGTCACACTCATGTATTAAAGTATAAAATGCTGTGCCTCCTGAGCAGAAAAAACAGTGAGTGTTGCATCAGCGTGTGTGTGTATATACCCAAGTGACTGATTTTGATGCATGAAGACAGAGAGAATACCCAGGCGGCACGATACAGAGCACAACATGCAGGTAGGATTATACTGTATGTGCGATTAGTGTCATGGTTTGAAAATGTGCAAATGTGAAGCATGCATATGAGATCACGTATGAACAAACACATTCATAAACCCTAGTATGCATGTTATCATACACACTACATATGAGGCATATAGTTCAGAGAGAATATAGGACTCTTCATGCCCACGGTCCAAAAATTTAATCAGATGACTTAGAATTCTCTGATTTTCAACCATCACCAGCTGTATGACACAAATTAGAAATCTGTAGAAGAACCATTGTAGGAGTACTGTAGCAGCAGGCAGTATGTGGAACAACAGATCAGCTTACAGACAACCAACATAAAAGAAAAGAGGCACAGAGCAAGAGACACATGTACAGATGTAAAGAATCAAAAAAGCAGGAAGCCATACTAACCTCGTGGTTCTAATGTATTGTCTACTTTGTCGTTTACATCAAAAACGCGGTCATGTACACCTATAGTTTTGATACAGGTGTCTAAAACAGAAAATAGGGAAAATGAGAGACCATTAGAGGTATATGCCCAATAGATTAGTGACATTTAAAGCCCCCCTCTCCGCCCTAAAATTAAACATTCCAAGCAACAAAGCTCATGGCAACATTCAGATGAGGTAGGAAGTGACCTGGATTTCATTAGATGTGATCATTTATCATCCTTTTCATGATCAAAAAACATTTTCTTAGCAAGTAAAGCAGTTTTGTGATAAATGAAAGGGGGTATGCTGGACTGTAAGGGAAAAGGCAATAGAGGAGACAGTGAGGTAACTAGAGAAGTAGACATAAATTGTTTTGATTTTCTATCCAAATACGTACTTCAACAAGCTCTATTACAAAGCCGTACCATGTATGCAAACACTTACTTGATGGTCGGACGAAAACTTTGAGCTTCAGGCATGTTTTCCTCCCGTTCTCAGCAATGGTAGAGGCTGAAAAATATGCAACAGACACAGGCAACAAGAGTGTTAATGTTGGATATAGCATCATATGTGCGCAAAATAGTGTCCGGCTACTTTCTTCCATTGGTACCAATAACGTTTTTTAATAATCCATATATTTTCTTCCCTGTAGACAACAGTTAAAACCGATATAATTTATTCAAGGAGGGAAAAAAATCAGCTTTCAGATAGTAAATGTTGACTCTTAAGTGGATTTTGCAGGGTTAGTCATGGTTTTTATAGAATTATAGCAAGAAAGTATTTACAGATGTGCTAGGGGAACCTCTCAGGGGAAGGTAGAGTACTTTAAACAGCTTAATTGTAGCATTTTAGATTCTGCAACTGCCAGCAGCGTAATGAGAATGAAATCACAAAACTGGAAGACATTGTGTTGTGCCATTATTTTATATGTATGGATTAGTTTTTTCCTGTGTAAAACCTCAGACCTCTTCAAGGGATGGAGTGGGGATGTATGTGCTGCATGTGCGTACGGGTTGTGGTTACGGTCAGGAAATGGATCCCTTCCTGTCAAGTCCATGGGGTGTGAATCTCTGAGTGTTAGCTACCAGAGTGCTTGTATCTCATACCCTAAAAATATCCCATGTGGAGCGTATGTGTCCGTGCTTGTGTGTGTGTGTGTGTGTGTAGCTGACCACTAATGGCGCTGAGGTGAGGCACCAGGTGCTGTCTCCGGTAGACGAGGATAGGGGTCAAATACATGTCAGGTGGAGTATGGTAGGTGCATACTACAAACATCCATCTTGACAAGGGAGAGAATAATACTTAAAGTTGTCGTCTAATGTAAACACCTCAGATGATATGGCGACAAGTGTAGGCTTTATGCACTATTGTGATGTACTAATGAGCCCATTTACATGACTATAAAAGTGCGATAACTGGGAGTAATCGGATAATTAGTAAAAATCAGAGCTAATGCTTTAACTTAAGAAATGCGATAATTGAAAAACCCCGGATTAGAAGCTCCGGTCCATTATCGGATTACATCGGTATGTTGTGACGGTAGACTTAAACTTCCTGTTGTCTTCCGCACACGTTTGACTATGTAGCTTCCCTTCTCTATGATTTTAATTGTGTTTACACATGAACAGTCGTAAAAGTATGAGATAAATCTGCTTAACCTGTATACAGTATATGCATGAAGACACCGGAGTATGGGGTAAAAAAATCCAGGTGTGGTAATCCGATTTTCTTATAATCAGATTACTGTTTATCTGATAAAACATATCAGATTATCCTATTTGCATGGATAATCTGACAACCCCAGAGATCGGATAATTCCATAGGTGTACATGTAAACAGGCTCAATGCGATTTATCGTCATTTCTGCTCTCCTCTTCAGCTCCGCAGAGACCGTATTTGTCCGCTAAGCTGTCTGCCGGCCATCATTTTATGTGTTATGTGGATCATTCTACAGCTGATGCAATGAAGCCAAGCATTTCCAAAGGCTACCATTCGGGATCTGTCAACTCCTCTCTAGTGAACCTTTACCTAACCCCTCCCTTATTGCCAGCTGTGTCACCCTCTCTTCTTGTCTGTCAGCGTGGCCATATCCATTCATCACAACTCAACTGACTTGCCCTCATCGTATGTGCAGCACATACATCAACTGGGTGCACATATAGCTCTCATATGTGCCATGTAGTTTTGCTGTTTTCTGTCATAGCGACGTTAACACACATCGCCGCAATCAAAGTCCCTGCATGGAGTTTTGTTGAGGCAATGAAAAAGTGAAAATAAATAAATAAATAAATAAATTAAAAAAAATATATATAGACAGTTAACTCAAAAGAAACAACAGGAATCTACTCTTCCTTACATTCTGCATGCTTTATCCCAGATTTACCCAGAGATCAAAATGTCTGTTTCTTATCAAATGCATACTGCATACCGTTTCAATCATTTTCATTTCGCTCTGTCTCTACAGCTCATCAAGCGCCGTTTCTCGCTCCCGTCATCCCTCTCCCCTCTCGACCTTGCTGTTACCATTTTAATGCTGTCGCTTCATCAGCTGTTATCTGTTTCTTAGTCATGTGTCAGTGTGCAAGAGAGGTGACTTGTGATCAGATGCTCTTTTTCACAGCTCAGTTCATATTCAGCAGATGCGAGAGAGAGAGAGAGAGAGACACAGAGAGAGAGAGAGAGAGCCTTATTATTTCAGTGTGGAGGCAGCCGATGACACGCTAATGAACCTTGGCCACCGTCGCTCTCCCACTCAGACACATACACACACCAGTACCCACACAATTTATGTCACTCGGCCTATTTCTCCACTTCTCTTTTCCACCACTACTTTAAGCTCTCATTTTCGGCGTGTGCATATACACGGCTAAACTCGCACATTATCTCCAGATGTCTTATCTTCATCATTGTTGTGGGCAGAGCTGAGTCACAGCCATCGACACCAGCCACTTAGCCGAGGCAGCTGATCATTACAGAAGTATGGGCCTGATGAAAATGGCAAAGAGCACGTAGGAGTCGTGCTCATGACGAGTCTGAGGCTGCTGTGATGTTTATAGCCGTGAACATATAGCATGATTGTGTGGTGATCAAAATAGATGTCAACAATTATATATTTTAGAGGAAAGGAGTACAAGTGAAAGTGAAGTTAACAAATGTAACAAAGTACAGAGGCAGCTGGAAAGTAGTAAATCAGTATCCATTTACATGTACATTATATCCACAGTAATGTCACTGCTTTACTTCACCATCAAAGCCTCCGTCTGACAAAAGTGAACCTGTTATACTGTATTTCTACTTCAAAGCTTGTCTGAAAACCGTTCTAAATGCCATAAAGCAGTAAAAATATTCTAAATTCTTCAAACTGG
The DNA here is from genome assembly GCA_037367365.1 of Apogon talboti. Lineage (NCBI taxonomy): Eukaryota > Metazoa > Chordata > Actinopteri > Kurtiformes > Apogonidae > Apogon > Apogon talboti. The sequence goes on from JAPQRQ010000028.1 coordinate 31,758,787, forward strand.
AGAAACATGGAAAAGCCCAGCCTCTTCAAAGGGTTAAATACAACTGGAAGAATAGAGTAAGTTAGTTTTTTGAGCATAAACTGGCTGTGATTGAGTAGTTAATAAGGTGCCATTTTTTTTCTTTTTACAACATTACAATGCAAGGAGCTGCTGCAAGTGGGGTTATGTTAGTTTTATGTATATATATATATATAATTCAGGGGTGTCAAACTTACAACCAAACCCTAATCTTTGAATAGTGAAAAAAAGGAAAATTACATGAAAATGTTTACATTTACAAACTGTCCTTTTACAAAAAATGTGAATAACCTGAACAACAATGTATAACCTTAAATGTCTTTTAAAAAGTTAGTGTAATTTTCACATTATTATACATGTTACAAATGTTTTGTGCCTTTGTAGATCCACTGTGATCTGTAAGTCATCATGCACGTGTATAAATGAGAAACTGTGACATAATATTTTTAAAATTGCACTTATTTTTCTTGGGTTGTTCATGTTATTCCCATTTTTTAAAGGATAGTTTGAAGATATAAACAATTTTATGATGTAATTTTGCTTTTTTTCCAAACATGGAGGAAATTTTGGAGCTGGCATTATTTATAGATTATTATGGTATTATTTTACTGGTCTGGCCCACTTGGGATCATATTGGGCTGTATGTGGCCCCTGAGCTAAAATGAGTTTGACACCCCTGGTGTAACTGAACCACTGTTTCTGACCACCAAAAATAAAGAGATTAATAGATCTTGATCATAAAGCTGATAAAAAAAATGTTTAAAGGTCCAGTTCCACATTTAAGAGGCTTGTTTTCTAACAAGCGTGTCTTTAAAAAAGAATATATTTACTTTACGCAGGCTTTAACTGACTTTAGCCACTGTACTGCTGTGAAATGCACTGACAATTACTGTAGTGGTTGCTGTACATTCTTGACTACAAAGGCAAGATTAAGCCATGGCATTTCATTCCTTTCTTGGCTCTTAGCTCTTTACACTGTGTTTGATGAGGACTCACTCCACCCAGACCCAAACCGTCCATACCAGAGGCTGTTTATTTTGGATTAACATGCTGCAGAGGGCCAGCTTATTGTTCTTGTAGGCTGTAACATCAACACCTGCTATTCTGGTTCCCATCAGGCCCACAGCCTCAACCATCAATCTATCCTGCCTGAGCAAGTGGCCGCTTTGAAGGACAGAGGCTCTGAAAAGATGTCCCAGAGATGGGGAGGGCTGCCAGGGGGTTGGCGGGGCGAGGTCAGGTTACTCCTCCAAGCCTTGTCCCCTGACTGGTAATGGCTGGTCCCCTCAGTACACTGCATTATGCATCAGCATTAAGGCAAATGGAATGAAGCAGAATCCAATTACGGAAGAACAAACAGGTGGGCTCAGCGCGGCTTAGGCACAGTATTGTTTCAATCACAGCCCAAGCCAAGCTTTATTGCAACTGTAATGTTATCTGGAAAACACATTTCCGTGGCCTTTCAATGGAAGATTCAACAGCACATTCCAGACATGAGGATGTAAACCCATGTGTCTGGAGTGATACCAAGCAAAAAGCAAAGTTTACATTGACCATATGCCATAGACAATATAGTATAATATTCGGTTATTTATTTCCTATTCATCATTTAGGAAGAAAAATGGCTCTGCTGTAAAACAATACTTCAGGGTGATTCAATCCCATTGCTGTAAGAGGTTTTGTGTTTTTTTGTAAACATTAAACATTTACATGAAATCCAGTGCCGTTTCACAGTCGTTCAATGTTTGCCAAGATATGGACATTTGATCGTATCACAACAAGCACACGGTTCACTGAAATATTGCACATTAACAACTAATATGGCACAAACAAAATAATTTCTCTTTCTAAAGTTCCACTGTTGAGGAAGACAGACGCTTAGAGAGCCATCTGTTTGTAGGGACCCACGGTAAAATTAGTGAACCCTAAGAGAATATTTGACCTGGATTTCCACGAAAATAAATGTGCAGTTAAAGTAATTTACATATCTATATAAAACCTTTTAATGTGTTTATGTATTTTTTTCTTTATATTTCTATTTGATTTAACTTTCTAAAGCATTGGAAAGTGTAGTCTGCTATAATGTAAATACATATGAACTCCACAGCATCATGTTATTCTGCCTCTAGTCTTTGTTAGGTCTCCAGCTGGCTTTAATAATATTGCTCTAATCCTTTCATCCCTGCTCATTTGTTAGAATGGAATGGGTTAAACAGCATGTCGTGGATTGTTGCGTCCAGGACTAAGCATTCCTAGCCAGCTAATTTTGCCAGCTCACTTAAAAACAGACATTAGGCCGTTCCATTCACTGTGACTACTCATGTGGCTCAAACTGTACAAACACAGCCATAGTTTAGGTGCAGCAGAATCCAGGAGTATGAGTTTGTATAAACTGATGTCCAGTAGAGATGACATACAGACAAAAGCGCACACAGACAGGGTCGTCCTTTCCAGAACCTTTGTGCTGTTATGTTCTCCCTTCTCTGTATTTCTAATTAGATGGTTAGCAGCCAGAGCCTCTTCTATTCCATGTGCCGAAATCACTGATGGGATTCATTTATAATCAGTTTCAGGTTGTAAAACCAGTTAAAAGGAAGACAATACTGAATGTAAAAAAAAAATGACCGAAGACACTCTGAGTTTCATGCAGAGAGAGAAAGAAAGAGAGAATATTCTCATTACCCCTCCCCTTCACTGTCCAGGATAATGTCTGTAATGCTTACAAAAGCACAACTGTGGTGCAAACCCAACTGTAATGCAATGTTTTATATGAATACATACATGCACACATAATTGCAGAAATTCTTGTCAAAAAGCCTTTCATAAAATGTCCTTCCCACATCCTGCGAAACACACAAAAGCATACTTTACAACTAAAACAACCTAAAAACAGAAAATATGGGAAAGAAAAACTAGAGAATAGCACATAGTCCACTGTGGGTGAATGCCTGTTTGCACAAAATATGTGCACATGAGAGGTTTCCAAGAGTATGCACTGAAGAGACCCATTAAGCAGATGCTATGACAGCCAACACACAATAGGAGGGAATGAGGGAGTTGGGGCAGAGCCGTGAAGGAGGAGGACTTGGATTCTTCAGAGGGAACATAAATTCTCCCCCCCATTGATAGCTGGCCTCTTGCTCTTTGAGCCTTTTTCAGAACTGAACCAAAGTTATCCTGAATACCACTTGTAACTAGGTGTCATGCAATGAGCAAATATTGAGAGAATGAACTCAGAAGGGGGAGGTCAGCTATGCACGCATTAAAAAAATAATAATAACAAATGGCTACGATTGTTTCCCTTCGTTATTATACCATTATATATCAAGCATCATGATTTTGCCGCGTAATGACACTAACAAATTATTCTGGCTTCTACAAAATGAAAAGGAAGTGATTGAATGTGTAAAAACCCTTGAATTTCATCAAGTGACTCATGTCTTCATTCTCAAATAACAATAAACTTGGTGATTTCAGCAGCCATAAAATAATATATTTTAGCACATGATGATGTTTAATTAGTGCACTTAGTACATCACACAGAATCATAATATTATTTCTATGGCCTAAATATCCACCCGCTGAATAGCAGAAAATCTGTGGGTGTGTATATGTGCATAGAGTTGTGCGAACGCCAAGGGAGAACGTGGAAAGAGCAAATATATGAATAATAACTAATTATATATGATGATGACTGCTGTGCTGGCTAATAATATGTGTGAATAGTTCAATGGCCACCTTTGTGACACTAAATCTTAATCAGGTTTGCTTGATGTATGACTCATAAATGGTTGAGGTGAACCTTGTACCCTGTGAATTACACTCTGTGCCTGTCCTACTTTCTTTGATCTCTTTTCGCAGCCCCCCCCCCCCTGTTTTTCCACAGACAGAGCGATGACTACTTTATTGGTGGTCAAACTCAAATACTTTGATTAGAAACTTTTCTCCCTCGCCTTGCTTTCATTAGGCTGTCAACACACGCCTTAACTCGCCATCTATTATTACCCCCGGCTCGACCATCGGGCTAACTTGCAGTTTATTTTTAAAAGGTAACCGGAACTCAGTTGTCATGACGAGACCGCTGAGCCCTATATTTTTTTTTCTTTTTTTTCTTCCTCCTCATAGTTGAAGAGAAGAAGCAAACATGTCTCGTGTCGTCTGCCCATTCACGCTGGACAGAAAAGCCCACTACCATCTGGCTTCTATCTGCAGTGTGGCAGTATACAATTGTCAACAATCCACATTCGTTCTCCGATCAAACTGGTGTGTCTGCCATTTTTCACCCCTGTCTGAGCACAGTGCAACAACACACAACATGCAATAACTTATTTTTCATGGTGTTGAGTCACCAGAAGAGCTTCAGTCCTCCAAGTTCTTTAATTCTTTGTTTTGTTGAAGGATTGAACCCACACTCTTACAAAAGAATAATTTAATATTTTGATGAATGTTTCAGAGCACTATCCCACACACTGGTTCTGCATTTCCAATAAATGTTAAAGCGCAATGTCTGCAAAGTCCATTGTATATGATTAAAATCTTTTTTCCACACTCGACAGAACATTCAGTGACCCGTCGTCCCCCATAGAAGCACTTCCTTCATTATGTTTTTCCACTAATTTATGCAGGGTTTTCCTTTCATTCATCACCAGTCTGCATGTATGTGTGCACGCATGTGTCTGTGATATGTAACGTAGAAGGTAAAACCATGCAGCTGCAGTGTAACTAGTGTAACAAAGACAAAGAGGGTGTTTGTTAGTTAGGTAGTACTGTCCTAAAATCCCCTAAGAGAAATGAAAAGAGAAAACATGAAATGATGTAGTAACCGGGGTGGGTGGGGGG
>JAPQRQ010000028.1:31763743-31780393 GCA_037367365.1 Apogon talboti
TGGGGGGGGTGGTAGAATGTCTATCCATCTATCAGGATTACGATAATGCATTCCAGATGGCATGTACTGTATCTGTGTAGCTCCACTATATCTCTGTTCAGGCGTGTTTATGCATATTGTACACCAGTGTGTGTGTGTGTGTGTGTGTAGCTTTCTGTCACATTACTCTATGTTGTTGGATCATTTTTGAATGCTGATGACAGGGTTGATTTTTCATGTGAATGGATGAAAGGGTTGAGTTATGATGGTGTCCATATGCAGGTTTCCTCCTTGTACCACAAATGGAACAGCACCGGCTCTTTATCATTATTAGCAACCCTCCCAAAGCTCCAACAAAAATACAGACTGCATACAACATCCCCCAGCCTCTATTTCATCTGTCCATTAATGCCATTTTCCCTTTCCTGCCTGCACTACTATCTCTACTCCTTTCTCCTCTTGAGAGCTGCTTGAAGGGGCACGGCGTATGACAGGATTTATGATCAATCAAAAGACAGCAAGTCCATGGCTGGGAGAATCTCTCTGAGCTTTGTGTGCATGTAGTAGTCAAATAAAAAAGTTGAATAAGACCTTATGAGAATTTGTGGAAAAAAAATGGCCTTATGAATATAAAATGTTTTTTTGCATGTTAGGTTGATATATGATAAATCTTAGTCTTGTGTTGCATTATGCATATTGGCCCTACAGGCATTGGCAGAGTGATTGAAAAGCAAATGTTTTTTCATTTTGTGATCTAACACTGGTAGAGTCGTTCCCCGCCCTCTGGGCTTTGTTAGCCATTTAGTAAGGAACCATTTGATACCAGCCTGTGGACTCTTACTGTGAGATTGTTCTTTCTTGCAGCATCAAAACCAGGAGCCTCCATGAAAACTAAATCTATACATGAAATGCTAAGGTGTTTTTGACTGTAAGAACTAGAATACATGTAGGTCCGTTGGGAAGAAAACATCTTTTCTGCAGCAATTCTGCCACTGAATGATGTACTTGCCACACATCTGATACACCGTAACTCTGCTCACTCATCTCTTGCAGTGAGCCGCCACTGATATTGGATTTCTGCCCTGTTCAGATTAAAATCACTCAAACACAAGATTGTGGATTGTGTCCATATTAGAAAAACATGCTAGCATCAGCATTCTGCAAGATGGGTTTCACTCAAACCATGAATGCTCTGTGAACTCTGACCTCAGAAGTGCTCCTGCTGTCCTCGCTTATCCTTTCTGCCTGTCAAAGAGGCAGAGACTTACACCCAACATAACTCAGCATTGCTAATATTGCATTTTGCTAAATTACTTGCATATGCAACCGGCCTCAGATCACTCCTTGCATTTGCCTCTCTCTCTCTCCCTCGTGTCTGTCATGTGTATGTAAAGCGTAACCCCCCAACAAAACACAACTGGGCGTACAAAGAGATTACGCTCAGAACCAACTCCAGCGTTTGTCTTCTATTACCTGCGTCAGACAAGAGAGAAGAGGCTGACGCAGACAAAAATGAAGAATTATGACCTCAATTTGAGTAAATTCCCATTGTCCTGCTCGCGTTGATTAAGCTGTTTCTGTTTTTGAAGCAGATGACAGCACAACCCTGTCTCCTCTCTCTAATTTTATCAGAGATGCAACAAATCAGCCCTCGACCCGCATCGAACTCATAGGGCGAAAACACCATTACCGGGCATTTTCTCCACAGGAATATGATTTGACATCTTAATTTTCATCTACAAACAAGAAAGCTAATCAATCACGTCACTGAGGGCAGATTTTTCATCCACCATTCCCTCAGGTCACTTGGCAGAAAGTTATTAGAGATGAGGAAAAGATTAATATTCTGATACAGAGCATGAGCTATGTTTTTATATAGGGTCTTTGCGTGGTATATTGGTTATTTTAGATGAATATAGAGTGAAATCAATGAATTATTGGTAGTGATAAATCTTCAGTGGGTATTCAATAATACATTTAATTGCTTCGACGGAGCTATAAAACCAAAGAAGTGTTTCATATGACAGCATTTCTGATGTGCAGGAGCCCGTTCACTGTAACTACTGCTAACCTTTGCCTTATGCACTCATAGATTATGACCTCTGCCTCGGGACTGATTGTCATTTCTGTCTAATGCATGTGTGTGTAGTATAGCCTGCGTCGAAAGCTAATGATGCATATGATTTTCCTTGTTAACTCATCTATACTCTGCACTGGCACAAGGTAGGCAAATGGGCTACAAGGGCAGAGCCTGACCTCTGACTATACGCTTGTAGTGCAGAAATCAACAATCTCACATTTAAAAAAATGATTCTGTTGGGGATGTGACATCCGCATTTATACTCAGAGCTTTAAATATGACTTATGATTGACCTCCTGTCAGTGAAAACTGCACACGTATCAATTATTTTGCAAAATTAAAGTAATGAGTCACTAATTACTGTTTAAAATTCATTATTTAGATGTTTAGCCTGCAGTACTTTACCACTGCTCTGCACAGTGAGAGATAATGAATGAACATGTAATGGTAAAAATTGGACTAATTCAAGTTGTGTATCAGAGGAGAGAGAAGACCAGATAGGACTGGGAATGTCCAACTCTGGACATCTAACAGGACAGGATGTTTTAACATCAGTCACAGTCTAGTGCTATACTAGAAGGAATCCCCTTGAACTGTAGCAGGTAATTTTTTTGACTTACTACAACACAGACTGACCTATTATTTTTATTCCATAGTTCTGGTAAAAGTAAAATGATAGAGGGACCACAGGTGTCAGTACAACTGTGAAGTCTGAGTCTATAATAATAGTAATGTATATTCAACGTTTACTCATGGCTGCACAACAACACATTGATAACTTTCAATTTGACAACAGAGCCTTTATTGTTATTAGCAACAATAATGGTACTCAACATCATGGCGTGGATGGCATATTGTTGTTTTAATAACAAGATAAGTTAAGTGTCAGCAGGACTATTTTACAGTTCAGCGGGCAGGAACATCTCAAAACAGTTAAAGGTGCATGTATGTTTAAAACACATTACTCTCAAGTGCAGAAATGTCTCCTGTTTCATATGTGGAAAAAATCCATGTGGTGACCAGTCATGGACAACAGACCACAGATTACACCTGATTTAGTGAGTTTTTAGAGCTAAAGGCAGACGTTAATTGCAAGTTTGGTTTTGTATTGTTAGCTGAAGGAACTCTACATATGAGCAGACACTATACTGTAAGGGACATACAACTTAAAAAATCTGCCTGGAAAAGTTTACTCTGACTTTGATGACCACAAGTCGTCAGAGTTGATGTCAAGCAGATCTGTTTGCGGTGTAAAAACATGATCAGAGAGGATTTTCAGTTGCATTGGCATTCAGTTTGCTCTTTTAAAAAAGATTATAACTAAAAGATTAGAGATTATTATCAAGTCAGGAGCGGTGTTGTAACTTTTTTCAATCACCATCTTAACTCCTGAATACTTAGAGTAATAGCACAGTAAACCAAAATGTAATCCCTACAGTAAATATGTTATACTCTTTGGAAAATTTCCTGTTGTTACTTAACCCATAAAGACCCAAACATCCACTGTCGACCAAAACCATTTACTGATGTAAACTGTTTAAAACCTGTTGATCCACTAATCCTATTAATACATGTATATAATTGGTGTAAAATACAGTTTGTCATCTTTTCATGCTCATCAGATATGACCCATTTGGATGTTCAGAGGCTCCGTAGTGAACGTGGAAACACTGTCAGCTTCTACAACATTGATTCATCAGTAAAACCCATGGAGTTTGACTAATGACAGTGGATGGAGACACTTGTTTTATAATGTCTTTGCCGAAAAAGTCCCTTTTTCTTCACTTTTCTCTGTTTTGATATAATAACTGTTGAATTTACTTTGAGTTTTCATTTACACCTAATTTAAATCTATGAAATTAAATATAGAAAAATACATGATTTTGAGTAAAAAAATGCAACATACAGATATAATATTATAATAAATGGTGGTAAATCTTTTAAGACAGATTAAATAGAGAGAAAAATTCATTTGGAAACTGTCACAAAAATAGCACTGGGTCTTCATAGGTTAATTTCATCTCATGTTTACTTATTCCATAGTTTCCAGGTAACATTTATCGCTCACTTCTAAAGACGAATGGAGCGAGATGAAGGCCAGTGCAAAATACAAGAACTTGGACGATCATCATCACTATCCACACATCTTCATGTTGACGGTGATGATGATCATGAGAGCTAGGAGAACAGATTCTGCCGATGATCTGGCACGTGTATTAATGTAACTACCTCCCTCTTGAGCTTCACCTTCCTCTACACGCTGTCCAGTAAAGAGGCTATCTAATCCATCAGCAGCCATCTCCTTACCTTCATGTGGACATTCTGGCTGGACACAATGGCAGTGGGAAATCACATGTCAGACAACTTCATGGTAGATGACTTTAATATCCGCCAAAGTAGCCAGAGAGGCTATACACTAGAATCATTCAATAGCCAATGAAGCCGCGGGCCACTAAACCAATATGGCGTGCTGCAGCAGAATGGATGTGTTCCATGGAAGCCCTGTCGGTCGCAGTGTAATTTAATCCAGCCCTTAGGACAAGCATCTCTCAACAGAAATGGAAAAAAAAAATGTTAGAAATAGCGACTTGAGAAAGTGGATGAATTGTGTAACCCTTCGCTAACCCCCATCTAGCTCCAACTTCAGAGACTTCCATTTTTCTCGGCTCTCATTTAGTATGACTGTCAATGCAAATTGGCTATAAAAGCAACAGAAAATCTGGTTACTTTTTTTTTTACCCTGTTGTTGAAAGGCCCCTGGAAAACATTACAAGCTATTTGTTTTGTGGACACGCTAGAGAGAGAAAGCACCTATATGCTAAAGAAACTAAACCGCCCTTCCTTCCTCCCTCCCTCCCTATTTCACTCCAGTCTACCTCATACTAAAGTATACCATGGTAGGAGCAGAGAACAAAACATGTGAAATGAATAAAGGACAGAAGTCTTGGCTGGCTGTCAGGTTAACTGCTTCATAAAAGGTGCCAATTTGGAAAACAGATCTCAGCGTGTGGAGCTCCGGCCTCTTTCAACGCCGTCTCTCAAAGAACGACAAAACACAAAGACGCAGGGGTCTGAAAGCCACCTAGAGCTGCATTAACACCACAGGCCACAATTTTACAGATAAACATTTACACATATAGAGTAACCTGCCGCTTTAAACGCCGGGTTGTTAACTCTCCAAACCGACACCTCCTTAAACAGAAGGAATTTATAGAGCTTTTCTCATGCATTAGCCCGCAAAGTGCACAAACCTTTCAACTCCTCTTTCAACAACTGAGGCGATGGCCTATAATCCACTAGCGTCACCCGTATGAGAATTTAACAGTGCATCCTGCTTTGTATTATCAACATATCACCGTGACAAATGTGTTTGAAGCGAGTTGCAGTGATTACGCCTACCAACAGTGATTTCTTCATCTCCTACGTGCGTACAGTCTATGGTAGGAGAACAAACTCGACTCAATTCCACTCTATCACCTTGCTTTGGTAAAACCTAATTTCCAAGGGGCTTTAACTTCAGATGAACTCAGTTATACTCATGCTGAGAAGTAGACAACTTAACAACATGAGCCGAATAGGATCATAATGCAGAGACGAGGACACCCCCTTTTTTGATTTTTTTTGAGGAATACAGTATTTTGCAGCCGAGGAAGAGAGCTATAACTTTCAAACTGCCTCAATTTAACTCCCCCATGAATTCCATTGCCATTTTAGGGAAGAGTTTTCCACGAGTGATGAGAGCAGTGTGAAAAGCTTGGCTGAAAGCGTCTGCTCGGATCACTGTAATGCCACTCTCAAAGCTCTGTAGTAAAGTTGTGAAAATATGGGTGAAGGATTTTGAGTGGGTGCATATGTGTGTGTGTTTCTGTGTGTGTGTGTATTCATTGACTTATGAGGACATAAACCTATTTCCACAGTCACTTTGGGGGACTGTTGGCTACCATTATGAAGACAAAATGCACGTCCACTGAACTAAATCATTACATTTGAGGGTTACAAGTTGCTTTAAGGTTAGGGTTAGGTATGTGTTAAGGTTAAGTGCGTTGTGGTTGGTTTAAGTCTCCAGGAAATTAATGTTACGCCATAGCTAGATATAACACGGATCATTCACAGACTGCTTGCTGCAACACTGTGCTTACACTATAATCAATGAAAGTGGCTACACCAGGTGTGAGACCAGCGCATAAATGGTGTGTATGCACCGCAGAGATCCGCTCTACAAACATAAAAATAGGCCACTCTTCTCTATATATTTTTATGTGAGCCTTTTTACACAGAAATGGGTCACAAAGTGTCTATATTTTCTTCAAAATTAAACTTTATTTCATCAGATCCAGCTGGCAGTTGCTTGGTTACTTCATTGTCTACATAGCCTACAGTCTTTAGATACTTACTAACTCGTGACAGATAACCTCTGAAGTTTCACAGAACTTTAATTGGACCAAAAACTGACACAAACTTTACAAAAAGCTCAACTTCTTATCTTCATCTGTGGTTCAACCTACACCGTACTGGTGCTGTAGATGTAGCTGGTACAAAAAGATAGAGAACATTCTCTCTGTCATATGTTTGATGTAAATGAATAACCCAATGGAATGCCTTCTGAACACATTTACTGTAAATGCAACATACATGCATAAAAGTGACTTATGAAGGTATAAATATATTACGATGGAAAAGCAGAGGTCCACAATATAAACTGTTGTAGGTGTAAGATGTATTTTTAAACGAGTTATATGTACTATTACTTTAAAGCAGTCCTTTAAAGAATTAAAATGTGTGTTTAGAATAAAGAGCTGATAGTGATATGAACTGAATCTATTCACACTGATGGTTCGGTGGATTTATGACCACTAGAGGGAGTAGTGAGTCACTCTGCTGGTCTCCCATGGTGAGGTAAACTAACACAGCGAGGCCTATGAGTAAAAGGTCAGAATATAGTAAGATTGGATGAGAGACATGGCTAAGAGACAACTTTTAGAGTCAAAGAAAGTCACAAAGTGATAAAAACTAGAAGCACTGTTGTTGTTTTCAACACTGGACACAGCTTTAAATAAAAAAGAATGGAGTTTAATGATGAAATCACAGTGATTCTTCTAGACAGGTGAGTTTGATTATGAAGCTTATGAAGGTATAAAGTTATTATGTGATGTTATTATCTTTGCTAAGTTGGCTCAGACTAAACTGACCCAACGCTTCTTTAGTGGAGCTATTAACAACAGAAACCATACAGAAAATGGATTTGTGTTTTTTCTGTGGCTGTTTCCTGTCTAAAAACAATATTACAATGTAAACTATCAGCTAATGCAGTAACCTATATGAAGATTAGAAGACACAGGGTTATTGGCTGTCAAAATAATCAGCATTGAGTATTTTATTTGAAACAAACTTAGATAGTACCATTGTGCAGATGAGTGTAGTGTTAAACAATGAGCTTCACACTTTGTTCAGTGTTAATTCTTTGGTGGCTTTGGTAGCCCCAGATGTATTCTAGTATGCAACCTCCCCCTGCTGTTGATAACTTGGAATGTAAAAACAGGGCAAGTGTCCAAGAAATAAAGCTCCATCTGTCATGCAGTCGTAAGGCAACACCTTATTAAGACTCTTTCTGTTTGCCTTTTGTGTTTGTCTGATTATATTTTATGTAATCAAGGCAGTTACTCACAGATGTAGTAGTATTCTCTGCCTGGTCTGAACTCAAAGCCCAGGGAAAAGGGAGTGAAGAGCTGGAACTTCTCTGAAAACTTGAGCGGTCCGTTCGGGGAGTGCGGCCTGTTGCATTCCCAGCGTTTGAAGCCCTTTGCCGTGTGGTCGCATGTGCTGTAGCCGTCGTAGTTGACCATGTAGAGAACGTACCGCTCTGTCCGCTCCTCAGGCACTGTGTCTTCATAGTGAGGACAGTAGACATCCAGGTAGTCGTTTATGCACACGTCGATATGGTAGTCTCCACGATGGAACCTGGTCGCAAAAAGAGAACAGAGGAAGAACGGGTTAACTTTTTGGTTTTCATAACTGACAGATTAATTAGCAAACAAAATTGGACTGTCAAGCCATGTTTTTCCTCAACACGTTTGGTTTTGTTGAAGTTCTAGACCTCTATCCTGATTCGGAAAGATTTACACACACTTCAGAAGTTATTTACACAGCTCTAATTATATTTCTACAAATCTATAAACACATCTGTGACTTGACACATGAGCACCCTTCTCAATTATTGTGGGAAAATTTCCGTTTGACTTGGGCACGTACGCAGGGAATACAGGTTTGATCTGCTAACGCTCCTTCACTGTTATGTGGAAATTTACAAGCGCCGGCGCTCTCATCTTCTGGCTTCAATAAATTTGGGCGGGTTAGTTTATCTATAAATCTATCATTGCAACACATATTTACTCACATGCACACAGTCACATCTACCCTTTCAGATGTAAGAAAATGAAGTATCCCACTCAGAGAGAAGTTTACAGCGGGGATCATTTAAGGGGAAAAATACATTTATTAGACTGTTTCCTTGAGGAAAACAGAAAACTCAGGCTGAGTGTGAAGTACAAATGATCCAGGGGATACAGGACGGCCCAGACAGTAAATGTCATGATGGGTCTTGCTGTCTCTGAGGGCAGCGCACTGAGACATCTTTACAACTGCAATGATCTAGACCAGGTCACACAGGGTCAGAGGGCTTTAATACATACAGGCAGATTCATCAAAAAGGCCACACCATGTCACAAAGCAAGCGTTTGACACACACACACACACACACACACACACACACACACACACACACACACAGAGTTTCGTCTGTCACAATTCACCTGTGGAATTTTAACGGTCGTCTACCGAAGTTAAAGTACATTTCCTGACTCTGTGTGTGGTTTTTGTGTGTTTTTTTTCGGGTCTAAGGCGGTACTGACCTTAACCTCAGGGTCACAGAGGGCTTCACAAAGAAAACAATGAACACCTGTAAACTTGATGGGGATGCTTTCAATTTAGCCAGCACTCTCGAAACCACTCTACATGTGACAACGCCGACCAGAAAATTGCACAAGTGCGCACAAACAGCTGGTGCCACTGACTCATTTTACCTAGAAGCCAGGTGGTTGTGAGGTTCTAATTGAGACCTGGACTTTTGACGCTGTAAGAGCACAACCTGACAAGAGTTTTGACAAAACTTTTAATTGAAAACTGCCATTGCTGTCTATAAGAAGGGCTCCTCAAACCCCCAGAATGCACAAGGGACAGAGCGTATAACAGGCTAAAATTATTTTATCCTGAGGACTCTGGAGCCTCCGGATTAACATACTGAAGCAGCGCTTTCACAACATGGTGCGCTATTTCTTTCACCAATCTTTACAGTCACACTCATCTACATCTACTTAAAGATTCATGGCCTTCTTGAATGGGTGAAAGAGATTATAAGTACTATTTTCTAAAACAAATTATGCTACGGGTATAAATATACTTTGGGGGGGGGGGTATGTGATTTTAGCTGATTGGAACTAAATGCGTCCATCATCTTCAGGTGCATCTGAAAGTACTATCCCACATAATTGTATAAAAATGCCTTCCTCTTTTCCCCTGTCACTCTTGTTCCACCCACATATTTGCTTTTTCTAGTGGAGACTAATGCTCTGGTTTTTTATTTCTATGTGATGTATGAATTGGGATTCAAAAGAATGTATTTTCTGAGACCAAATTTCTGCGTATGCTCTATAAATATCTATGCTGCTTGGCTGGTGTTTATTTTTTGCAGCATGTCTAGACAAACTACACCGGAATTACAATCACAATGCAAACCAGACCACTTGTTTTGAAGATCAAATAGCAATTTCAGCAAAATCTGGTTTTGGCGCCTTCACTTGTCGCATAATTTCTGTTGGTATAATCAAATGATTAATGTAACAATCAAGCTACAAATTGAACCACAGCCATTTCTCATTACTGTGATCATGTCCGTCCACTGGCTCCGCTCTGTATATTTATTTCTATCCATGTGAATGTGTGTGCACACACTAGCATGAAATGTTATTTTTTGTGTCTGCCAGTGTGCAGTAAATACCAATGTCAGAGTGTTTACAGCCAATGCATGGAGCAGCTCATCTGTAACATCTCATTTAAAACATGTCTGTAGAGGTTCAAGAAGAGCCATGCATCTCTCTCACTGCTTTAAAATGTCACTGACTTAATGGTCACATCCTCCCATCCACTGTGTGTGTTTGTGTGTGCATGTGTGTGTCTGTGTGTATGTTAGAGATAAAGAGAATGAGTGTGTGCGTGCATGTGTGTGTGTGTGTGTGTGTGTGCATGTGATGTTTCAGCTGCCCTTCTCTCCCTGCCTCAGCAGTCAGAATAGTGGCTCATGGCCCTGACTGCAAATGAAGCAGAGGATGTTTGGGTGAGTGAGCACATAAAAAGGGACAGGACAGGCATTTGTAACATGTAATACACTCACATATGCACACACCCACACGCACGCGCTCACGACAAACACACACCCGCTGAGCATCTTCACATGCATACACACCTATGTAAGTACATTAGGTTGGTGCTATCAGTTCAGTGAGCTCCCTGGCACATTGGCACGGGAACAGCAGTGAGACAGCCAGAAGCTGCTAATGGCACTGAGTGAGAAAGAGAGCGAGGGTGAGAAACAGACAAGGAGAGCGAGAGAGCGACCTGCGTCCAAAAGAGGGTGAAGGAATACAAAGAAGAGGCAATAAGACAGACTCACTGCAGATAGTATTGATTGGCTCACAGCATATCCAAGCCTTAGCTGGAGGTATTAATCAATGTTTGTCATTATCATTAAAATTGTAATAACTGTCCATATGTATGACATGAGAGTCAAAGCAAAAAAAAATAAAATCAGTCATCAAAATTTGTCCCACTAAACTTAGCTGTACTGTATTTCCTTAAAAGCCATGTATTACCCTGTTATCAAAGAATAATACGTTTTAGGTTTTTTTTAAGCTGATCCTCACCACCAATACACCTGAGCTGTTTAACCGTATTTCATTCTCTGTGTCGGACACATAAGCACAAGATGTTGCACCAATGGAATGTAAATCAAGGACTCTGTTAGTACCAGAGAGTGAAATAAAAGCAAGACAGATGCCACCGTAAAACTGGAGTCAACTGAAGAGAGAAAATTCCTAAAAACCGCTTGTTTCATGTGTCACTGAGAGTTACTATGGAGAATTTAACCACAATGATGAATATAATAGGGGCATTTAATGAATGAGATTCGTGATGATCATTTAAAGTACGCTAATATGTTAAATTGTGTTTAAATAATGCAATCATTGTGCAAAGGAAAAAAAATATTTTCATGGAAAATTCCTGACCCCAAACAAACATGCTGTAACAATGATCCTGACTTCAAAGCATAGACACAAATTTCATATGAAAACACTCAGATGGAGTTTGCATTGCATTCCTTCCTTATGACACAGGCCACTTTCACAGCATACATAACCCCCTAATTTTTCTGACATCCTTCTGGATTTTATTCTCCATTCTAGTGAGACAATTGTAGCAACACTGTATGGCAGAGGATGCTTTATAGCAATAAAATAGGTAATTAAGGAGCAGAGTTAGATGGCAGGCTAATTGTGCAAAGATGATAATTGTATGTCTTTGTTATGCCACAGCCATCCAGTGAGCTGTAGGTCACAACACAAAGCCAGCAAAATCAGCTGGACACTGAGTGTGGGTGTTAGTGAGTGAGTAAGTGAGAGGGAGAGAGATAATTTTTATTACCAACTGATTACATTTTTACACTGCCTCCTCAGGCCCTCAAGGCTGAAACTGGAGGGCCAACTATTGTTGGCACAAACACACACTTGCTCACAGAAACACAGAGTCACAAACAGCGAGAGTGAGTTTGGGGGAGCCGAAAACAGAGAAGTGAATGCGGGGTAAGGTGGCACACCACTGCAGTCGCTGATTGGCTCATTTCCATTTCAATTACACAGCCCAGTGACATTGCTGTGCATACACTCGGACACACATACGCCAACAGAAACACAAACACACACCCATCTACTCGTACACGCACGAGCCCTGCACACACTCACACACTGTACCCAGTGAACTCCCATCAGCCACTTCTCTGGGCTGTGCGCTGATGGCTGCAGACTGAAAGCAAGGAGGACAGGGGGAGATAGCTAACCTGAGTGAACGAGAAAGACAGAGAAAAGGAGGAGAGCAAGAGCTCAGTGGAAGGTGGAAGCAGAGAGTAACGCGAGCCATCCAACCAGTTGAATGAGTGAGAGTCAATAGAGAGAGGAACTTTATAGCAGTGTGCTTCCTCTAAATACCACAGCTTAAATGTATGACCTAGAAGAAGAGGAAGAGAGTGATTACCAACAGGATATATGAGGATTAAAATATCTTGTATGAAAGGTTTTGTTTATTAAGGACAGTAAAAGGACCCACTTGTCAGCATTTGCCTTGTGTTGTTTATACTACAGCATTTAAATACATGCAATGCAGGTCATTATGGACTATTCTCTAGATAAGACTTGAAAGTTTTGCAAGAGAGATTGTTGTTTCTGTCACTGTCTGACTGATGGACAGTTGATAAATGCAGTGACAAAATGCTACAAAGGTGGTTGACTTTTGTGTGTAAAAGGGAAATGCCAGGAACAATCTTTCTTCGTGTTCATGAGCCATGGAGCCGACGACATGAACTGTCAGAACCGCAGCGTTTACACACTCCAGATAGTTGCACGCATTACAAAGTCTTTTCTACCCGAATATAAAAGATCACCTTTGTTTGTTTGCGTTTCCGTTTTTTTTTCCCTCTGCGCTCTCTGTATTTTTTTCCACTTCTGCCCCTTTTCATTCTTGAGTTTGCCGCCTGCCTGAGTTTCTCACACAAGCCCGTCTTTTGTTCATGACCTCAAATCAGATCTATTTACATTATTTCACCTCTCCCTGTTGAAATTCATACATCTGATATATTTTCAATTCAATATCCTCGGGCAATGTTCCGTTGCTTGATAAATCAAATCACAGTAACCTAGAAACTAGAAATGCACTGGGACCTTAAGAAGGGAAATCTGTGATTGTTTTTTTCCCCCCCAACTTTCTTTTCCTCTGTATCCTGTTGAGTGTGTATGTTTATGCGGGTGTGTTTGAGTGTATATGAGTAAGTAAAGTGAAAGATCATTTGTTGATTTAGGTCTGGGGGGAAAAATATGCTTAGCTGAGCGGAGATGAACTCTGACTGAACCCCGACTCGAGTCCACATCCAACAGGCCCTTCCAAGACCTTTCAACACATAAGCACATTGCAGGCACTTCTCGATATAGTTTTTGCAGTTGTCTAATTACAGATGATTGGTTTGGGGTCGGAGCACGAATGAGACAGGAGTGAAAAGAAGTGATTCAGAACTGACAGACACGCAGTGGCAAAAGGCAAAGAGAGACAGTTGCAATTGATCATGCTTGTTCTCAGTAGCAGAAAAGAACCGGGTTGTCTATTCAGAGAGGTATATACCTTGTTATTACTGATGGGACACAATGGTGAGAGAGGAGAGGGGGTGAGGAACGGATAACTGCATCCAATATTTCCACTCCACAATCATCTTGACTGTAAAATTAAATTCCTCACCAGCTCACCATTTCAGCAATTCTTTTCTTTGGGACCTGGAGATGGAAAACATTTTACTTTTTGTCTCAGGGACTGGCAAGAAATGACAATACCACCTTCTGGGATGCTCATATTACGGTTCATAATACACAACAGCCTATTTCTCCACCAGTCTAACAATCACAGGAACTGTGCAACAACTACACAGCAGTTTGGGCTTTTACTGGTCTCAAATACTGCTCAAAAAAATTAAATGTCAAAAAAAGGGGAGGATATGGCCCTAAAGGGTAATTCTGGTTTATTACAACACAGTGGGTTATGGTGTAGCACTATAATACAGCGCACTGGGGACAGGTATTCAGACAGTTTAATACTATAAAGGTTTCAGGATAATCAGCACCTGTAATGTTGGTAATAATCTCTTATTTCATGTTAAAGCTGTATGCACCCAATATGGTAGCAAGTTCATGTCACGAGCATCTACGATAATTTTCTGTAATAGTGTCATTTGTGCCAATAGTGTTCACCTTTTTAAACAAGAATGAGCCCTCAAAAATCTTAAAACTTCTTTTCGTGTTACTGCTTTGCTGTGATTCAGTTGTAGCGCTGTCTGAAATGGTTTCAAATGTGAAGAACACGATCCTCAGACCAGGAGACGTACAACCCTCCGAAATGCTAGTATTGACTTCAAGGGACGACCAGGGAGAAGAGCGAAGAAATGGCAATGAAGTCAGGGGAAGAGCGCGTGAGAGTGTGACTTGTTATATGAGTTGACAGCTACATTCCTTCCTGGCTAACTGGCCGATAGGCTTACACCGCTCGGAGGAGTTCAGGGAGAAGACATGGAGACATCAGACCTATTGAGTATCACATATTGCTCATATTGCCTCTGGTGCTCAGCGGGGTGGTCTGGGGTTGCGGTTGAATGTAGGTGGATTTTAATGCGCTTTATCAAACCTATACAGGATATTTGCAGTAATGGACACAGATATTCATATGAGAGCGTAGCTGCTGGACATGGTGCATTTTACTGTGTCCATCTGCCGTGGCTTTATGGAGGGTGGACTCCAGGCTCAGAGCAGGTGGTCAGGCCAGTATAATATACTGACTGTCAGCAGGGAGGGACACAGGGATGTACCCATGCATTCCTTTATCACTTTTTCTCACATCTTGACTCGTCCTCTTCTCCATTTCTGTCTCGCTCCTTCCCCTCTCCCTCACTCTTCTCACCCACTCCCCCCCACCCCCACCAACGCCACCCTTGACTGTGATCTTACGATATTCATTTCTGCCATTTATGTCTGTCAGCGCTCATTTTGCCCTAGGGAGACAATGAATTAAGAGCAGTGACAGACAAGTTCTTGTTCTGCTCATGGTGTTGAGTGAAACGGCTAGATGTTGGGCTCCAGTGAGTGTTTGATGTAGTATGCATCAGCGTGCTGCAACTCAAGTTCAAAACAAAGACGGAAAAAAAAAAAAGACAGACTGCTACTTCCTCTGAGCTCATCTACTCTCTACTGTGCCAAACAACCATTTTTATGGGTGTATAACACTGATGTGTGTTGGCTATATGTGTGAGTGAATGGGAGTGAGTATGAGTGTGTGCAGGAATCTGTGTATATCTCTGTGTGTAAAAGGATTTCTTTATGTCCCTGCTCGTCACCAAGGGAGTCAGGGGAAAAATGACACATCCCCCAACATCCTGTCAGACCCCGGGGCCATTCTCCTGAATCATTATGCCCCAAACCCACTTCAATCCCTGTGCGCGCTGACATGTTTACCGGGACCAGAGTGGGTGTATGCACAACACACGTAGATGGGGATGTGAGTTTATGCGCGGTCACACATGAGCAGTTAGTGTCAATTAATAGCCATACATCATTGGGTGGAAGCTGCCTTAGCTATTAATCATAAGTCATTGTTTTACAATGACAAGGTATTTGGCAGCTGAGACAGAACAGCACCAATGAAACGGCTCTGATCCGTGTAACATGTCTTCCCAGTATGAGAGGGGGAGAGGACATCTTATGCAGACAGAGAGCAGCTATAACCTTGGTCTCTTTTGTTTAGTCTATTACCTGTACTATGCTCTGAATAGGCAGCTTTCTGTGAATAGGTTGGAGCACATTAGAGACTAAAATGAATACCCTGCATGTCTACTAAAATTTACCACATCTGTAGCTGGTACTGCTTACATAGCCACAAGTGAGATAACACTTTAATTTATAAAAAAAAATAGTAAGTAAACATTTCCAGGTGCAAGCATGTATTTGCAAGTGGAAGTCACCTTATGTCCCTGCTTCAAACCAAAGGTTGACTCGGTCTTTTCAAAGGGAATGAAATGAATAAAAATAATGGGTTATTAAAATGAAGGTACTCAAAATATTCCATCACTTTAATTTCTTTTCATGCTGCCCAGAGGATCACAAAAATCCTTCAGTGTCCTGCATAATTTCTTGGCTGAAAAAGGAACTAGGGGGTGCGCTCATGAGGCCATTGGTGCACATGCGGCCCCCAAAGTCCAGTTTGTTTGACCGGTGTGGGCTCAGACATGGTTCACAACTGGTGTGATCACTAACAGTAGTCAAACACAGCAAAATCTATGATCTATAAGGTCTGTGAGAGGGTCATGTGGCACCAAAATGACCCTACAGGTGATGATGTAAGCACACTGGGCCAAGAACTTTCAGGGTCTCTGCAGGTTTCAACAAGTCAAATTTAAGACTTTTTAAGACTTTTTTTTGAGGCCATAATGAATACAATTTAAGACCCATTTTACATCCATACTGGCAAAAAAAAGTACAATAGCGTCTTAAAAAATCGAAACATTTCAAAGCGAGACTGAAGTTTACGCATTAGTTTTAAATAAAAGTAGTTAATACATTTTTAAGACCTTTCAAAATTATATTTAAGACATTTTATGAGATTTTAACCCTACGTTAGTCACCTGGGGTGTTTCGACACCCCAACTTTTTTAAATTGCTCATAATTTCCAAATTAAT
>JAPQRQ010000028.1:31780493-31790747 GCA_037367365.1 Apogon talboti
CTCGGCATATGTTTGTCACACCACAGTCCTCTGACAACCACACATCTTTAAAAAGTCAACTTTTCATGAGCTCAGAAAACTTGTTTTCAATTGTTACAATGAATTTATAGAATTTTAAATAATCTTATTAACTAAAGTGGGAGAATTTTAGGTTTAAACCCAAAAAATAACACTCAATCCTTCAACCTATCACAAATACACTTGGAGACGAGTGGTTTTCACTTAAAGGTAAAAGCTATAACTAAAGGTATTAGAGAAATGCAGTGTATAATAAATGCAAAGAATGGAAAAAGTCAAGCACAAGCACATGTAATTTTGACTCTAAGAATCAGTCGATTGTGCAGTTTTATTCATAGATTCATCAAGAACTCTAAGTGGTGTCTTTACATGCTTTACATCTAATAAACATGGGTTTTTAAGTGACTTCCTTTAAACAGACTAATTTGCTGATCTGCCAGCTCTGTATCGCCCCATGATGCCTTATTAAGATATTTAGAAAAACAGATTGGGCCGTTAGTGCACTTACAAATGAATTAACTGTCAAAATGTACGACACTAATATGAATGATGTGCAATTTAAAAAAAAAAAACAACATATAGTGCTTAGACATCCACACAGTGAGTCGGATTGTATCAGTGGGTTTAGCACCAGTGGACAGCTGAGCTCACCGGGCTAATGAGGCCTTCGTGTTCTCAGAGGATGAGAAAGACAAGCGGCTAATAGCCACTCCAGCTCTCTTTGCCAGTCTTACACTGTGTCAGAGCGTCACAGAGAGCCAAGAGCAAGACAGCCAAAGAATGTGACAAAGAGCAGAGGCAGAGTAACCCTGGAGACCTTTAAGGGTTAACCGCAACCCACCCAGAACCCACCCCCGCCCACCCGCGAGCATGACACTTTCCAGGGGAAATGATGTATAAACACTCACACACATGTTGAGCACACAGTCATCTGTTGTTGCCAAAGCAGTGACAAAGTGCTTCACAGTTTTCCCCGAGCTCATTGCCCGAGAGCCCTTTGGTTTGTGTGTTTTCTGGAAGGAACACCCTGCGTGGTAAGAGTTCCCTGGCATTTGCTCAGGTTATGATCTGTTTTGGATGTCATTTTGTCTGATTTTTGTGTTTTTTGCTCTCCTTTTTCGCTGGACACAATTCCTTTAAGTGGTAGGTATCAGTACGAATTTGTCAAGTACACAAATAGAGTAAATACATATACAGATGGAAAGAAAAGACAAAGACTCAGGATAAAACCAGCAGAATCAGAGGACGAAATGAGAGCCCATGAGTGAGCAGATCATGGATGCCTCTCAGGTCGCAGGATGATGGAAACTCTGCACAGCAAGAGTGAATCCAATAAGACTAAAAGGCAACAACAGCCTGTTAGTTTTCACTTTGATTGCCAAGGAAAAAACAGTGAGCTAGGTCTGATGCCTGACGCCAGCACACAGAGACTTAACAGACCCGTTCAAGATATCACTGATACTGGAAAAAGAAAATTAAATCAAAACCGCAGGGTCAAAGGCCGGACTTATTTTCATTTTCATGTTATTTGTGATCAGAGGCTGAGAGAAAAATTCAGATTCACAGAACAAATGCCAGGAAATGAATCCTGCTTCAACCTTGTCTCTATTTAACAGACAGTAGAATCTCTTAGAAAAAGGCTTTTAGATTTAAAGTAGTATTTTGACACCTTAACTACTGGTGAAGAGCGCTGACGAGGTCAGTAACACTGAAAAAGAGGGAAAAAATGCTAAAATGTCAGTACTGTGATCAGTGATTCATAAGTAATACCGCTGCAATAATTAACAGTTCAAGACACTGTCTGAGAAGAATAATTTCAATGCTTCCTTCAGATTAATAAAAAATAAAATCAGCACATTCCTTTCTTTTCATAAAAGTCAGACTATGACTGAAAATGGAAAGAGGTGTATTTTATTTCCTGATTTGAAAATTACTGAGAAACTGTGGGTACATTGTCATTGTACAATATTGTGTTAAACTTTTTTACATAATGACAATGAATTCAATTCAATCCAATTCAATTCTGTTGTTTCTATTCTATTCTATTGAGATTTAATAATGAACAAAAGAATAATGGATCTCCCCCTTTCCTTCATTACTGAGCCTTTTTGACTCAATTAAAATTGTAATCTTATGCCAAATCATAATTATTATTGCTGTTTTATCAATCTCACACACATTGATTTTTTTCTTCTTTTCAGACTGACACTTGTTGCTGGGCTACATGGTGACATGACTGCACAGGAGACAGACGAAGCAGAAGAGCAGCTTTAACTGCGCTGCCAAATTCCTCTTTCTAGCAGAGAGTCGCTAACTTTGTTATGACATAAGGCTGAGCCTCATTAGCAGCTAAAATGACAAACCCCTGATTGCTTTCATAACATATTATACTATATTCTTGAAAAGAGAATGAAACATCCCCCAGCTCGTTAATCAGGCCTTAATTACAATTAAAACGGATCTAAAGAATAGACCTGTCAAACTGATGGGAGGCCATAACATTCATTAATGCTAATTTAGTGCAGCTCCACTCGCTGAGCAAACACGGAGCGCACAAGATGGCTCCCAATCAAAACGCTGAATCATTTCCTAATTGCTGGTTGCAACAACACTGAATGTATGAGTTGCAAAAAAGATCACACAAATAAAACACACAAACACACCAAGTACAGCACTTGTTGATAGGGCTGCATGAGCAAAAATAAATATAAAATTTTTAAAAATCCTTGAGTATTTGTGTTTCTGGGTTGTTTTCTTGTTCTGTTTTGCTTTTGTTTTTTTAATATCTAAAACATGACAGTTGTCACACCATCACACTGTCTGATAAATTAAATAAGATGAGAAAAGGATGATCACTGCAATAATTATTTAAAGGTGCAATATGTAATAATTTGTTATGATTGGATTGTGATGTAACTTAAGAAATGAGCACTTTTACACTTTGATGGACACGACAGCCTGTAAACTGGTCTATACATGATCACAGATGAAATTTCCGGTAAAACCTGCCGCTCTTATGCTCCTCCAACAGTGTATGGTCATGGCCAAGAATTTTGGGAACGACAAGGTTTGTTTTTGCAAAATTTGGTTCTAATATGTGTTTGTATGGTATATTAGAAAACAATTAGAATAGGTTTCAAAGACTTAAAATAAATCACATTAAAGAAAAGAATTCATTTGTGCCATTCCCAAATGTCTTACCTCTGACTCCACTGTACAATATTAGCTACACTGCAATACATTTAACAGAGATTATTTTAATAAACTGGTGCGTTGACCTGTGGGGAACCACGGGTTCTAGATCCTCTGATACAGTTCATTCCTTTACTTTCTTGGTAAAATTGCACTGTGATTTTCAGTTGAATAACCTCTCAGCTGGCATGTCTGTTTCTGCACATGGAATTGGACACCGAGGCAACGTGGCCCTGTTGTTTATCTGTTGCTAGGTAACCCACTTCCATGATGATTCTATGACTGGGCATAGCAACGTGATTGGCCATTGAGAGGCCATTGCATTCCAAAATTACTAATATCTCCCAAAACATTGGTCCTATCAACTTGCCATTTTCACTAATCCCTTCCTCGACCAAAAATACATAAGTATGCAAAACTGCATCAGTCAGCTCTTTCCGGATTTTGTGTGATGCCCGAGACACACAGGGTCCACTTCCCTTTTATAATATGGGAAAAGACAGATTTTCTCCATGTTACCCAGAGAACCTTTAATTGTCAGTCTAATCCAAACCTGTGCAGACTTCTACTGTGCTATAAAGTCTTCGTTCCTGGTTTGAGACTTCAACATGACGTATGGCTCCAGTCATTTTTAAAACAACTTATTGCTGGTGGACAGAAAATCTTGTTGACAGAAAATCACTCGACAGGGCATTTATACATCACAGCATCCATTAACTCTCCTCTGGTGCGTTAGCCAACAGCAAGTTACTGTAAGTCTTTTCAGGCATAAAAACAAAAGGCTGCTGTAAAAGAACCCTCCTTTTTTTCCCCAGTGAGTTCCCAGAGTTCACAGCTACAGTTTCTGCCTTTTGAGGGTAACGCCGCGCACCCTTGGACGTAATGACATCAGCACACCTGCTTGGTATTTGCTGCTCGGTGCTGGCGTTAGTCATGGCGGTCTAGTCGGCGGGTGGAGAGGAAAATCCGTGTGTTACAACAGACTGACTGACTGAAACAAGTGATTCAGCTGTTTCTTTGTTTGTTGTTACCGGGCAAAACTCAGCTTAATGGTATTTTGTTGCTAGGCAGCATAAGCTTGAAATGCTATGACAGAGTATCGGGGGCATCTGTTGACTGTAATAGTGGTGAAAAAATAAGACTGGTAGAGGTTTTTTTTTTTTTTTTCTTTTACCACATCCAGTTCTGATCCGGTGTACTGTACCGCCCCTCCTTTAAACCTGCTGGCATGTCTGTAAGGGAGCCATATGATAGAGCAGATCTCGACTCACTGATGATTCTAATCTTTGAGCAGCATCTGGGAGCCGAGCCACAGCTATCTGGAGCGAGGCCTATACTTATGATATTTTCCCCCATTTTAACTTCAAAAGATGCTGCCCTGTAGATCTAAGTGCGGTATAATGCATACTGACGGGTAATGTGCTGTTGTCAGGGTTTACAAGAGGGCGAAAGAGAGGGATGAGGGGGAAAACAAAAAGATGTACGTCTGATACGGCAAGTATTTTTATTTTTTTTTAAAAGGAGCTGCTTTTCTTTGAACATCCTGGTGAACGGGAACGCTCCGGTAGATTTGCGTTGAGCGCGCGCGGGGGTTGACAAGCGAGCGCTCCTCGACTTTTACATGTGACAGCTGAGGGTAAGTGACGGCAGGCTGACCTCTGCTCTCCCTCTGAGTGCTCTCTTTCTTAGCAGTAAGCTGTTTTCAAAGCCGATCCTCTGATGCAAATGCACTCTATCACCACGTAAAATATACATTTACCGCAAACGCCGGGGCCCTCCCCTGGTAAGCGGCGCCGTAAAAAACATGTCGTAAAGATGACTAATGCAGCGGGAGTTCGCGTTCTCAGTGGGAAAAAGAAGAACGGGGTCGTAAATCGATAATCAGATACACAAACACGAAGATGCATATCTTATTAGACGAGTGTGGTGAGAACACCCTCTGAGTGCTCCCAGCAATCAAGGGAGGGAAATGGAATAAAGTGAGCGCCAGAGAGTTTAGGAAATAGGAGGCTAAAAAAAAAAAAATGGCCTCTGGTCTTGCCGAATATATCAAATCCACTGAGCGCGGTATTGTACGTGACAACAGTGATGACCCTGAAAAAAAAGCAATAAAATCCTGACTGCTGAGCAACTTCGAAGCTGTGTTTTAATGAATGTGCATTCAGACATCACAGGGAAAGACGTGCTCAGTCACTCCTTTTATAATAGCAATAATTTATACTGATAGAAAGGGTAGATGTTTGTATTCTTTGTATTTTTATTAAATGTAGCAGAGTTTTTGTTTGCTTTTATTTTACTTTTTTTTTTTTTAGGAAAGTCAATAGGAACTGTGGAGGATGTACAGTAGGATGAAATAAGCTATGACATCAACTATGATTAAAAAAGACATTTTATTCTTGTACACCATGAACTATTAACATTTTAACTGCAATCTTTTGCATTTTGGTTGGTGCTGTGTTATTCGTTGTAGCTTTCATTTCTTGCATTTGTCATTTTTTACCCTTATTTCACTTCAGTTAATCCATTTTTACACAGCTATTTTTAGTTTTGGTCTCAGTTGTTGTTTTTTGTTTTTTTCTTACCCCCAACTATAATCACCATCAACTCTGCAGAGGTATTACTTTTGCTTCTCTCTCATTTTCTTGCCCATGTGGCAGGCATTTCGAGTCCCAGGCCCATAAAGAGAGACAAATACCCCCTGTTCCCTGTCTACTGCCATGTACAGAGTGTATCAGTCAAGCAGTAAATACATTTGGGGTAAATGTTTAAAAAGCCTGTTTAGGCAGCAGAAGAATGCAGTGCATCAGGTCTTAGTAAAAGGCAGCTTAAACTAGTCTGGACTTAAACAGGCCAGATTTATAGCCTTCTTTAAACTGCTCAGAGGAAAAGCCCCTGTTGTAAAGTTTCTAAACGACTGACTGGACAATTGAAAGATAGCTCCCCATCTGTGATAAGAGGCAGAAGGAGGGGCAGAGTGAAAAGAACGCAGGAAGCAGACGACTTTTAAAGCACAATGACGAAAAAAAGGGGGTCACCGCAAACTTATTCTTAAGCATTCAATATCTCTAAATGAAATATCGATGCGTTTGGCTTGAAAGCTTAAGGGTTGGACCGCTACGACCATTTTCGATCTTGTCTCTGGAAAAGCCACGGCTCTGAATGTACGCCTAAAAAACCAGGTCAGGCGCTATTTGCGACAACGAAGGTCTGGTCCCGCTCATACACCCTTCATCCCTGCACAATATCAGAACTGGAAAAGAGTGGTGTCAACGCGCGCTCTCGTACGTATACACTCACATATGGAGGCTCAGCTGAACAGGGTCAGAGAAAGAGGTTCTGGAGGCCAGGTTTGTAAACCCTACAGTCCATCACGCGTGACAAAGGTAACTAAAGGAATGTGTGCGAGGCTCAGTCCAATCCCTTTTTCTGTGCAGGCCTTCTTATCTTCGCACAGACTGGAAGAAAACATTCCATAACTCAGGAGGATTTCCACCATTAATTCGCTAGTCTCTGAATAAAAAAGCAGCAGGGCTATCTATATCTGTTTGGTAAAACTAACACGAAGCTAATTTAAACAGAGGGTGTGAAAAAAACACTGAAACACACAGTCCTGGGAAAATTTTGGATATTCTCACAACCTCTTGTTTTTTTTTTATTTTATCCTGCAATGTAAGTGACATGACACACTGTGAAGCATGATATTTACACTGTTTATCCTATACCAGATGAAATAATTGTGGCAAACTTTCAATGCAAATGAGTAAAAACTGATTTTATTTAGTTTTAGTTTTTTTATTTGAGGAAACCTCAGGGAGAAAATTTGTTTTTTTAATTTATCTTTTCAATTTTTTCAGTTAACTTTGCAAGAAATACTGCTAGGAGCTCCATGCTTAATATAATGCATGAGGAAATGATGAAACATTCTGTTACAAACTTAAAGGAGTTTCAGCAAAGACTTGGCTGCTGATGTAGGAGTTTGAGTTACTGAGAATTCTGATACTGAGATTTTTTATTATTAATTAATTATTGCTTATTATTCTCCTTAAAAATGAATAATAAGGTGCCCTGAAAAAAAAAACAACTACTCCATTAACAGAGTCATTAGGTCAGGGATGCCGCTCCTCCTCCTGGGACGCAGAATTGTGACGTTTGTCACATTGCAATGACGTAAAGGTCGGATAAATGCGACATGGCCATTCAGACTGAGGTCGCATGGCAAAATATCCGATACGTATTGGATTTAGGAATGCCTGTGAAAGTAGCCTGGGTCGGATTTGAAAAAATTGGATTTGTCCCCATCAAACTGTCTTTAACAGATCAGATACAGGACACATATGGGCAAAAAAATCAGATTTGGGCCACATTTACCTGCAGTCTGAATGTAGCCTATGTTTGTGCAGAAACAGATGTGCAGTTTCAGACTAATGTGTTCTGCAGGCAGCAAAGCATACGGTACTGTGTTAAAGTTTGGTTTGTTTTAGCTAGAGTATAATGCAGCATGTATTTCTCAGTCTCAATACAGAACAACATTATAAACAAGAATTTCAGAGAAAAACAGACTGAATTATCCAGTATTTATTGTCACTTCCTCTGTACTTAACATGCCTTGAACTCCTCTGCACAGACATTATGAGATTTACTGAACTAATCCTGTGTTTTACACCAGGATTCATTCAACACATGTTCAATGTTTCTAATTGTTTTGGGCAACTTTTTGTCATGAGAACAGAGATAACACTGAATCCTACTGTCGATGGCATGTAGTTTAAAGTTTTGTGAGTTTTTAACATTGTGAACAGTATTTTCCTCTATTTTTTGTGTATTCTAATACAGACTAAGAAATAGATTGTTCATTACAACTGTGTATAAACAACATTCAGTGGTGTAAGACTTCTGCACAGTACTCTATACTGTTATGTTAATTTTTAAAATACATTTTCTTGAGTTGAATTCTATAAAAGTGGGTCGTGACTTGAGAAAAAGGTCCAGAGGTGAAACCGGGTCCACAGATCAACATAATATCTATGGTATTTTGGACATATATAGTACATGGTGATGTTAACAATAATATATGACATTCGCATTTAAAAAGTGTTGACAATAACAGTAGAAATGATTATTCATTCATTCATTGAACTGCTTGATCCTTCGTCATTGCTGCCTATCACACCTACCATCGAACGCCCACATATTGACAGTTCATTACAGGGCGAATAAATATTCATGCTCACATTCACACCTATGGGCAATTTATATTGACCAGTTATCAGAATCAGAATACTTAATTAATCCCAGAGGAAATTGTTGTGTTACAGTTGCTCTGTGCAAGTAAAAGAAAAATAGCAGCAAAGAAATTATCAATATTAAATATATATATAATATATTAAAAAACAATTACAATTTGAATAATATGTATTGGGCAAATATCATCAATATGATAAGTAAAAGAAATATACATAAATAAGTGTGCAAAATATTGTTTAATTATAATTCTGTGGTTATAAGGAGGAACCTTAACCTATTAAGATGCATGTCTTAGGACAGTGGGAGGATCTCAACTTAGGCCTAGAGATGATTAGATCTCAAACTAACTTAAGCTGTAAGTTTTGAGATAATGGTGTCGACAGAATGACATTAAATGTTAAAAACACTTCGAAAAAAAAAACGGCGAGTGGAGGCAGGAAAGAAAAATAAATGCAGTCTGTTGGCAAACAACTGGAGACAGACACAGAGACGTTGAAGTATCCTCAGCACCAGGACTTGTTAGTGTTTATAATGTCACTGGGAGTACAACAAGATAATAACAAACCTGTTGCATGCTCTGCAAACTAAGACCACTCATTGCTCTCCAAAAGGCAGGACAGTGTAATACACACACAGACACACAATCACATCCCCCCCATAAACTGTAGGAATAAATTCCAGAGCGGCTTACTGGAGGTCAGACACAAGCAGAATTCCTTAAAGAATAATCACAACAGAGCCACTGTGATTATTTTCTCCTTGCATGACTCCCTTGTTCTTCAGAATAAGTAATGAACAAGGACATCTTGACCCTGTCGTCTCCAAACGCACACATGCAAAATTCATGGTGGCTCTTTTGAGCGAGAAGGGCTCGGGTAACTTTTGTCGACTAGTAAACAAAACGGAGCAGCAGTCTGTGATCTCATTTGTAAACTAAATATGTAGAGAGGCCGCTTAGTGTGATTAAGGAGGATTATGGGTTAAATCTGAATAACTGAATAGGAGCGCTGCAGTTTAAGTCGCACCTCAAAGAAAGCTCCGTCAACAAAAGCTAAAAGTAACTGATGAATCTGCATGTGAGTTTTGGTGAATTTTAGCTTTGTTATTTTACAACTTTACACTTAAAAATAGTAAAACCTGTTTGCACCTGTAGGTATCCTGCGTACAATCAATCATAACACCCTGCATTAATCAGAGGTTTAATCGATTGACAATTTCCCAGGGTCCTTTTGATATATTAAACAGCGTTCAGTTAGGTGGGGGAGTACATTGTCGTTAGCGTTAAATAGCTAATTCATCACCGGCACAGTCGGACACAACAGCGGCTGCGGGCTAAAAATGGGCTGCGACCACCTGCTGTCTCTCTCAGTGTCTGGGAGTTGGATAAACGCAACGATCCAAATGTTAGTTATTGCCCCCGAAAACACATCAAGATCGGCAAGTCGGAGCATCCAGGCCGCGGCGAGTCTGGT
The DNA here is from genome assembly GCA_037367365.1 of Apogon talboti. NCBI lineage: Eukaryota > Metazoa > Chordata > Actinopteri > Kurtiformes > Apogonidae > Apogon > Apogon talboti. The sequence goes on from JAPQRQ010000028.1 coordinate 31,790,420, forward strand.
CTTCTGTCTGCCCATGACTCCATGAGATTATGTTGACCTCTGATGTGATGAGTAAACAGCACAGTGTGAGGAAAAAGGAGGAGGAGGAGGAAAAGAGGGGAAGGCTGGAAGACAAGACAAGGGGGGGGCAACTTGAATGGACTAATTGAATGAACAAAAGATGTGAGGGGAATCCAGAACTGAAACAACCTTGGCCGTCCTTGCTTGGAGGAGGCTAAGAGAGAGAGAGCGCGAAACAATAAAAGGGAAAAGGGGTAAAAACATACTCGGGGTAAGATGAAGAACATACAAGCGCCGGGGTGTGTGTGTGTGTGTGTGTGTGTGTGTG
>JAPQRQ010000028.1:31790847-31809856 GCA_037367365.1 Apogon talboti
GTGTGTGTGTGTGTGTGTGTGTGTGTGTGAGGGAGGGGAGGTCGGGTTTACGTGTGTTCCCGGTAGATTTTTTCGCTGAAGGGCAATTCTTAAATTCCCTTCAGATACTCAGTGAACTCTGTCGGTGTCTCTCTTTATTTCACCCCCTCTCCTTCACTGTCCCTTGCTCCTGCCCTTTAGAAACAAGATGAAGGGATGATCAGGAGGCGGCTTCAGTTAAGACCGCCAATCAATACAGCTCTTCTGCGCGGGATGAGACTCCAAGATTACACTGAAAATCACAAATGGCAAATGACTCTTTCAAACCACTTTCTCAAACTTTGAGCGCTGGAGTCTGACCAAAGCCCGGAAAATAGAAACCAGAGACGCTGCCTATCTTACACTTGATGCTGCCCCCCCACACACACACACAGGACATTTTTCCTAATTCCCCCTTTGCTTTAAGGAGCCTTTAAACTAAGGATCCCTACCGTTCACAATAACAACACTCATCAAAGAAAGTTTTGCCCGGCTCCCAAACTCTCATTTCCTAAATGAGAGTTAAAAAGCCTCCTAACTCCTCACAATACTTCATCTTTGTTTTCCTCACCCCAAACCTCCAGGCCCTGAACAATTAGGCCCTTGTTTATGTCTGCAAATTGCTGTGTCGTGCCTATCTGTGTATAGTCCCCGGCAGCTGGATGCACCGGTGGAACGACCGTATTGATTGGGATGTCTGTTCTTTTAACAAGGTCTGTCTGGTTGCTCTATCTGGGGGTGCAGCGGTGCTCATACCTGTTCCCTAAATGCCACACCACCTCAGTTCAGGTAATTGTACTACACTTCAAAACTGCTTACACAAAACACTTTTTGGGGTAATTTGTGAAAGCAATAGCCAAGTTTGACTCCGTTGTTTCTTTTTTTAAAATCTAATTTTGCTTTCATTTCCTCTTAGTTTCTGTCATTTGCGAAATAACTTTTTCATTCTTATTTCCTCAAGGCCACCCCTCATCCTATTTCCTATTCCGTCCCCTCATCTCCTCCATTACTATGATAACTGTTACTCTCTCCACCAGCTGTCCCTGAAGGGGCCGGCAGTAGTAGTCGGTGTCATTATTTTCCTAGTCCGACTCGGTGCTGCTGACCGTGTGAGTTTGCGCCGCTCTCTGTTCCACAACCTGGACTTGCACATTTGTTTTCACTCTAATGAAGTAGTGGAAAAGGAGTTGATGGGGGGAAGAAAAAAAAAAAGAAGGTAAAGACAAGGATGAGGCGTGGAGTGGGGGAACAGGATAAGAGGAAAGAAGGTGTATTTGAGCAAGCTGTGAAAATGTTTCTAAAGAAAACATTCCAACCAGACTGAATAAGATCAAAATCCCTGAAGTGATACATCAACGCAGAACCAAGGCTCTAAATGCTCACACAGTGGCCAGAAGGGCCCATTATAGAAAACAGCAACAGCGTAGTATATAGGAGACTTATCCAAACAGTGTCAAGCTAAAGAACAGAGTGACTTACACTGTACATCGATAACGCTTTCAGTCAAAATCCTGCCCCTTTGATTCGGCACTTCTCTTAATTTATTGTTTTCTGGTCTAACGAGGAGAATGTTGTTGCTAAACGTCTATAATTCTGGTTGGAAATGATTTCAGAAGCCAATTCTGTGAATCTCAACACTCTACAGCGAAGCCTAGATTAAAGTAGAATGTTCCATTGTGTTTGTGGAAGTGTAGAAAGATGTATTTCCTCCCACAGAGGAGACCTAACATTTAACTGTAGACTCTGTGGGGAGCTGGGCCTTTCTGAGGCACATGCACTGACATATGTGACACCGCTGAGCAAAAAAGGAGCCGTTTTTTTCCTGAAGATTAAGGCCCTTTTTTTCTCGAATCTTTCAGCTGAATGCATCAAAAGACTGGCGCAGAACGATAGCCGCGGACGGACGAAATGAATTGATTTGATTATTTTTTTGGGTGAGTCTGGATCAATCGCATTCTTTCCCTCTCGTCAGAGTGGGGTCGTTTGGCCCAGAGGGCAGGGGTGTAATCATTTGAGGCAGGCAGAGCACGCCATTTGCTGGGGCCTGGAGGGCTTCTGATTTCAATGCTCCATTATGAGCCGTGTTAACAGCAAATAACATGAATTCCTCTCCGAGAACACACACTGTTGCACACGGACACGTTGGGTTTGCTCATGTATAAACACACAGAGACACAAAGAAAATCCTTCAGACAGATGTGCGGGGAGAGAGCGAAGAAAGAAAAACATGAGACAAATGCCCATTTTTCATACGATTAAGACCGTATAAGGCCGGGCTAGTGAAAGGAGAGTCTAAATAAGAAAATATTCCACCAATTCGAAATTCACTTCACACAGATTTGTGTTTGCACTAAGTCTATGTTTGCACAGAGTAAACAAAAAATTAAAAAAAAAAAAAAAAATCCTATAATTTCAAATGGCAGTGGACATAGAATCGAGGCTCCCTGGCAGTAAAGTGTATACAGTACGGAAGCACGTTTGTATAAACTGTGACGGAGGAAATCAATCCTTTACACTGCTTCACATGAGACGAGCCAGCTGGATCCTGTTAACAGTTCTTAAATGAATTCTACACTTTCTAAGTCCTGTGACATTCAGGGAAGCTGTTACATTAAAATTCTCAGCGTTTTGACAATTCCAAACAAATTTACACTGGCCGAGCTGCGCCGCCGAGGCCGGGAGCTGACTGGGCTGTCCGCACTGTGTGTCAAGGTTATCACAAGACTGTATTTGTCTAAGACTGACAGGACCTACTCTGAAACCCAACTCCACATCAGTGAGGGTGGGAGGAAAGGGGAAAAAAAAAAAGGACGGAGGGAGAGAGGAAGAAAAACATGATTTATTTTAATAGTGAAATGTTGGCTGCAGTAGTCACCTGGACATCTGTGAGACAGACAGGTTTAAAACCCTGATGATGATTGAACTGTAAAGTTCTGTTTGTTACCGTCGCACTGTCACGTGTAATCATAGGTTGTTGGGTTTTTGGGGTTTTTTTTCATATAAATAACCTACGTTCTACAATTATTTGCACTAAATTCCAGGAAAATACACATCCTGAACTAAAACCAAGCAAATTCCTTGTAAGGGAAATATTAACTCTGGGATAGTTGCAATATTTCCAAAACCCTGTCAACACAACTCTTACAAGGAATAACGATCTGCCAAAGCAGACAGCTCCAGTACATGTAAGTATATATAACAATTTATTTTTGTAATGCAAACATTCTTAGTTGGTATGCAAACCAGTATTATGTCATGGTGGGCCTGCCGTCAATGACCCGTTTGATTACGTTGCATTTAAGAGTAGATGTGTGACGGGTAAATATTGAGATGTTTCCTCAAATGTGTATATCCTGGTGTTGACTGCCGAGCTAAACAAACGATGGTTGTTGAGGGCCAAGCTGTCTCGACTGTTCTTGATAAGAGCTTTGGATGAATTCATTCCTGTTGCTGAATTTTCCAGTGTTGATTAATAATCCTATCTGTTGTTGCTTCATTCTTTATCAGATAATATAACTGTCTATAGAGTTCTTAAGCACAAGGGCTTACACTTCACTCAAAAAGTAGCGCTCTGACCTTATACTCTGGTCAGCCGTTATTTTAGAAATGGACTGAAAGAAGAAAATGACACCGTGTGCCGACGTAGGAAGGGCATCTGATTTTAAACAATGGAGATTTAAACAAGATGAGGCATGAGAAAAAAGAAAAAAAAAAGATACAAATGGATTTGTCAACATGAAGAGAGACGCCGCGGCTGAAAAATATCCAAAGTTAAGTAATTTGCACAAGACTTTCATTATGTGTGAACCTCGTGGAATTGAGAGTTATCCCCCAGCTTCTGTGTTCTCCCAGAAGTGCATTAAGTGCAGAGATGAGATTAGTTTGCCCTGAGATTGAATTGGACATGCTGCCGGATTTTACTGCTGTGATACACAAATAAAGCATGATACAACATTGCTAGAGGCTGAAATGTCAAATGCAAATCAGAAAACTTCACTACCAAATTGAACACACAGCCTAAACCAAAAAACAATTTTGCAAAGTACTTTAAAATATTGATTTGATTTATTTTAAAGAACTTGAGTATACACGGCACAAGTAACACATTTAGGACCCACGGTGAAACATGAAGCTGTCTTAAAAGTCAAAGTGGTTTTTCTGAATGGTGAAGTTCTGTAGGTGGAGATACACAGCCTGACCGAAAAAAGAAAAAAAAAAACGGATTTAACTAAGCAAATAGCTCATATTCTTCCACTGGATATTTACTGCAGTGATTAATATATTTCAACTGCAAAAAAAATTATTTAATTCGAACTGATGCAGTGAATAACTTCACATTTCTTAACCATCAGTTTAACAGAGACCATAAAGGTTGGCCTGTGTTTGAATGGATAAAGGTCATAAAGGTGGTCTGATGAGTCCAGATTGATCCTGTTCCACAGTGATGGATGCATGATGATTACCCATCATGCCTTGCGCCTACAGTACAAGCCTGTGGAGGCTGTGTTATGATCTGGGGTTGCTTCAGTTAAAATGATGGAATTAAATGCTATGACTTTAGCTGAACTTACTGAATCTATGCCATGGCAAATGCATGCCGGAATTAAAGTCAAGGCTAAATATTAGAGAGTGGGACTGTTTTTTTGGCCAGAATGTGTATGTTGTAAGACTTTATGAATTTGCATGAATTTGTCAACGTATGTGTTTGTGGTTGAGATGCCTCAAAAAGCAACTGAGGTCATTAGTTAATCAGAACACAGCCACACACACACACACACACACACACACACACACACACACACACACACACACACACACATGGAAACTCATGATCATGGAGCTGCATTTGTCATCATTTCTCTCTGCATTGGAAAATCTATAATTATCTGCAATCTGTAATTCATTCTTAGGCGACCTGGTCGTTAAATACATACATTTTTTTGAACATATCACAGGAAAATGCATTTGTCATCAGTGTTTTTGGAAAAAAAAAAAAAAGTCTAACTCCTAACAACAAAAAGTATAATATAGAAATGACTGCTTCTCAAAAATTATATGGAGTTACAGTATATCAAAATGCTTGAAAAAACCCTTCAAATTCAATTAAAAAAAAGGTGTGAAATACAAATTTGCCATTCAGTCACCTGCCTTGACAGTTTCCACAGCGTACTTTGTGTTTCTAAATGTAGTTGTTATGTGTTAAACAAAGAGAAGAGTTAAAGCTGCAGCTCTGCCAATGGGCTGAAGCACCTGCACTACAGAACTACAGTCCACAGAGGCTCGGATCAGACGAAAACTAATAATTACCCCGTCAAAGTGACCTTGATAAAGGGCCTGAATAGCCCCCAACTGTTGTTTTGGAGAAGCGTGTCAGCTACTGAAAGTTTAACAGATGCACTAGCTTTTGACGAGAGGCAACAACAGAGAGTGATTTTTGAAGAGATGGGGAACAGGTAGAGGTGGTGGGCGTTAAAGGGATGGAGGGGGAGAGATGAGAGTGGAAGGTGAGGAGAAGGCCGAGTATGGTCACTGCTGCCCCTGAGCTACCGTGAAGATCCCCCCTGTTCCGACGCCGCCTCTCACCTTTTTACCTTTTAACTCGCTCTGTAGCTCTGATTTTCACAGCGACCTCGGCGATAACAGCCCATTTCGGTTTATTCGCTCCCCTCTGAGCAAACATTCGCCGAATCATTCCTCTCTTTCTCTCCTCCTGATATCTGACCACTTTCTAGCGCGATTCCCTTTCTCCCTGAACAAACTGAACGCCGGAGTCTCCATCGACAACAGCGTAGAACGTGGCCGCCACGGTCTGCTCTTTCTGCCTCAAAGGCCTGACCAGTTCGAACCAGTCCTCAGCCTCATTTGCAATGCAAAACACAATTTAATACCAGAAAAAGAGAAGACGGACTGAAATGGGTGATTGGGACAAGCATGCGGTGAATTAATTCTTTGACTCAGAGCTGGTAATGTACCTGACCTTGGAAACTGTCAAGCTCTTCTCTCTGCACGATTCACACTCCATTACGACTCTAATAGCACAAATTACTGCTTTATTTAGCTATGTCATCCCCAGATTCCCCCTTCAGAGTGGAGGGGGAATAATTATTTATCTTTTCATCCTCTAGGCTAAATTATAAGTATGAATATCACAGCTGAACAGAGGGATGGTTAGAGGGCATGAAAAACTAAGAAAAATTATTTCAGTAAAGATGTAGCTCATTTCCAAACACGTTTTTTTTTATTAGCATGGCTGTAGCTATTGATTGTTGGCTCACAGAGAAAGAGGAACTGAAAATGATATCTAGGCGATCACCTGTTATGTAATGCAGTTACTCTTTATTACTCTGAGATAAATATGATAGATACACACTCACGTCCGCAATAATGTGAATTAAGTACACCGCTTCGTCACTGCGACCTTACGATAAGGGGGTCACTGCCGGGCCCTCGTATGTTGTAATTTTATTACAATATAAATAGATAAATATGATACACTGCTGTTCATGTCGCACTTAACGATCTAAGCGTTGGCATTTTTATCAGGGAAATCCATAGGGTCAACCTTCAGGACGCCACACACACACACACAGGTATGGCTGATTTTAAAATGAAGAAATAAAAATGATGAGTTCCCAACCTGGTGAAAGGCCTTGAGCACACGCCTGACCTCCCTCCTCCCTTCCCCGTCGTGCCTGCCAACTTCTCCTCGCACTTTTTATACTGCACAGCGGGGCCTTTTAAATTTGTCCGTCCCAAAACCCAAATGTAAAATTTAGCTTCAACCTGAAAACGTAAGGCTCATTAAAACATAAGGTTCCGCTCAACATATGGAGGGCCTGCTTGCAGTGGGACTACGGCCTGTGTCGTGTGCCAGTCTACCAGACACCAGGCTGTACAGTATCTATATAGGCTGAAGTTTCTAGGTTAAGCCAGCTGTTCACTTTCCCCTCTCTTGTCTTTCTTTATCCCACTCATGTCAGGCTGAATGATCCTACACAAAGCACATGCATCTGTGTGGTGGGAGCTCCATTCAACCAATTGGAGAGGAGGGCGGGGTTGTTACCATGGCACTGCAACTAAATGTGCTTGGATCAGATTAGGGATTGGACGGGTAAGAGGCCAGCAGAGTGTAAGGGTGACTTTGGAAAGAGCATCCCTGAGACCCAGAGGCTTCTGAAAGTAGGTTTGAGAGGGGTCATCGTGTCACTCTGTTATCACCCAACCAGCTGACTCCAACATGCATCACACAGACATACTGGGCACAGGCGGCAGTGGCTTAGCTACGCAGCATGAGCTTCTCTGGATAGCTTTTAATTGGCCAGCTGCCCTAACCTGGCTCTTTTGAAGGCTCGCGTGTATGAGGATGTGAGTGGACATGGTGAGATAAGATGGCATGTTTAGATAAATATGTCTGATCCATATTTAGTGCAATTCACACATAAATAGAAGGCTAGATGAATTTGATGAAAATCACCACATTGTTCTATTTTTCAGTCCAGTTCAGCCTAGAATGGCTGGTATTCATTTGCTCATTCATCAAGCAAGGTTGCAAATATTTATGCTTTGTCAACGCATCAGACAAATGTGAAACTGCTCAAATTACTAAGCCGTTGAATGATATCTGCTCTGAAACTGGAGTTATTTCAGATCCATACAAAAGCAAATCATGACAGTAAAGGTGAAATTTAACTCACTTTATTATCCTCATATGGAACTGCTCTGTACTTTATCCATCCTAATACGAGGGTAATTCAAAAAGTTCTAAGACTAATTAAAAAAAAAAACTTTATTTTTGAAAGTAACAAAATTATTTTTCTACATAACATCCACCTACGTCAATACACTTATGCAAGCGATGTTTCCACCGAAAAATTCCTTCTTGATAGAATTTTGTTGAACTAGTTTGACTCAGTTTGAATTTATGGCATTTGTATTAGAACTTTTTGAATTACCCTCGAACACAAAGTACCTAGCGTTAGCATTAGCAGTAGGAATTAGCACTTCCATCAGCACTGCCATTGAAGGTGCTTGGGGACCAACTCCAGATCTTCATCAAGACTGAACCTACGTATATGAACCTGTTTTTGATACCGTGGGACACTGGAGAACCTGGAGGAAGCTAATGCAGCATGGATAGAACAAACAAACTCAACACAGAGAAGCCCCGGTCAGACTGGGAATCGAACATGGAACTTTCTAGCTGGGAGGCGGAAGTGCACTAAATAAAATCACTAATCTTGCAGTCACAGCCTAATTGACTCTAATTAATCTGAGATTAGCTGATGGCAAATGGCGTAAATACGTGGGTTATCCCGGAGTTCATCTAAAAGGTTATGTGTGTGTGAAGTGCAAATGCATGGCTTTTGCAATATGATTGTCACTCATATTCATGTCGCAATAATGATGAAATTACCATTTATCTGTCATCACTCAAATAAACTGACCGAGCAGACGGCAGTAGAGCGGCAACAGCCATCATCTATAAGGGAAAATTACCGTTCTTGTCAATGGAGTCAGGTGGATTTGAAGAAAATATTACATTGCTTCAGTTCACATCACAAAGGAGCTGTCTGATGGCAAAGTGAAGCTGAACATCTCTGATTAGAGGACATTAGCAAGTACTTTTTTGTGTATATATACATAAAGTCCAAAATGTTTGCTTCTATATTGATGCTGCTTTGGAAGGTTCAGGATGATTTGGGAACAGCATGTGGCAGGTTGAGCTTTATTACTGTTTACTCATATATTTCATTTCCAGCTGAATAACATTTTAAGCATGCGGTTCCTCTGTAAATACAACAAGCTGCAAAACCTTGCATAAAATAATTTCCTTGTGATAAATGACCTAAATAGCTGATAAGACCTGATTGTTATTCCGTCCAACAACAAATTGTGCGCCCAGAGAAAGGTATAAAGTAGTTATTTGTGTGACAAAAAAAACAAACATTCAGACTGCAAAGCGACCAAAAGAAATTTGCAGATACATTGTAAATAGCCTAATCTACCTCATCTCTAAAAGCATCTAATGAGTGTTCCGCGCATAATGGCTCATAATCTGACTGAAACCAGACAGCAGCAGGTATTATGGGATGAGCTTTGTTACCTTGTCACATCTCATGAGGCCCAGGTAGCGGAGGGACTTGCTGCTCTGAGCTATCTGTGTGGCTCCCTGGTCTGTGATGTCCTTACACCAGCCGGCATCCACGGTCTCTATGGTACTGCTGTACTGGCCTATGGCTATCAGAGCTGTGGACACAGGAGGGGGATAAGGGAGGGAAGGAGAGGCAGGTGGGGAAGGGAGGGAAGAGCAAAAAAACAAGAAAGGTGTTAGTCTGACAGCCTTTTTTATGCAAATGCAGCGGCATCGTACTCCCACAGAGATGCACAGAAATTCGAGATGAAACCGGGGCAAGTCATCTGGCCAGCTGTGACACATAATTCCAATGTTTATACAACACTTTGAAAATGTGCACACAGGGTAACACATTGGATCACACACACACATACCTGCAAATAACACACACACAAGCTCAGACCGCTGCCGGATTCATCCATTAGAGCACTGGCATGAGTCATGGCACTGACAGGCAATGACATTGTGCCAGGGTAAAGTGTGACTCCATGCCAGTGTATGATTTAATTTTGTGTGTGTGAGTGCGTGTGTGTGTGTATGTATTTCCTGCTGCCAATGTAGAGACATAGAGCCAGGGCACAGTATCCACCAAAACAAATATTAAGCAGTGTCTGGAGGCTTCGTTGTACATAGAAACACATGTTTAAACACACTACATACCCAAGACCCGCACTTCGGTCCTTTAAGTTATCGTCGCACACAAATTAAAACATGTAGCCGACAAACAAGATGAGATTAAATCGACTCTTATCATCTTTACCAAAGACATACTCTTGCATTAACACACACAGACACACAACAATCTTCCGCATCAATCTTTGACCTGTCAATCGTTGAAGCAGATGGAGAGGACCTGCGCTTCACAAGTCAATTGATAGTGGTGCTCAGTGATCGATTGGCAGGGCCTGGGCTTTGTTCTTCACTCTCTCACAACCATCTCTAATGAGAGTGGGAAGGGAGGAGGAGGAGAAGAGGATGGGAGAAAGATGAAAGAACGGGGGTAAAGACAGCGAAAGCCTTTGACAGGCCCTTCAAATAGTTACTTAGCCCTGATGTTGTTTTCTCATTTGCAGAAATCCATTTCACTTCAAACTTTTTTACAAACAAGCCTGAGACTCCGACATCTCCAATTCAATAAGCAGGGGGAAAATTCTCCACCGTTAATGAACCTTCTTTTTTTTCCTTTACCTGTTTCTTCTCAACTCTTTTAACAACAGCAATTTTCGACGTATCTTCACATATAATGGCGTTAAATATCATAGAATCAGCACATGCAATGCACATGCTGTATGGGGATGCAGACATGTGAATGCTTAGTGCGCATTTATAATGCGCAGTGGGATCTTGTTCCTGCAGATGACGGGAAATGAATAATCTTATGCTTTTTGAACAAACTGCGTGAATTTAACCCTCCTTTACCCTGTATGTAACACTGAGCCTCCTCTACACACACATACACACAGGAAAAATGTTGTGTACAGTATGTAGCATATGTTATATAGCTCTGGGCACTTGGAGCGCTCCACATGTGGTTCCTCTTCTGCTCTAGCATGCTCTCGGATGCCATGCATAATGGCACATTATGGCTAAAGAGGCAGTAACACGGCTTTGAAGCTACAATATGTTTCATGTAAAAATATACCGTGGGGAAGAGGCTTCATCAGGACAGATGCACGCTGAGTAGCCACGTTGTTCTTTGACTGGGGGTGACCTGGGAAAGTATTTGGTAAATGAAGACACTTGCATTTTTATGTGTGACAAGACAGGGCTCCACATTTCGTTCCCCTTGTCATAGCTAATCACATGATCCCAAATTCGATTACGTAGGTTGGGAGGCCGCGTGTTTGATGTTAAGGAACATTGCTCCTGTTAAAACGCCCCTCGCTTAGAAATTTCAGAGTTTTCTCATGAACCCGGCGGTCAAATGAAGGAGGAGCGCTTCATAGTTAACCGGACAGAACAACAGAACTACCTCTACTTCCCCCCCTGCGCCAAACTCCCGTCTCTTCAACTCTGCCTTCAACTTTACTTCCCTCGACCTGACAAAGTGAGAGGATAGAAGTCGACAGGTGCCTTCCATGGTGAATGTATAAGAAGTGCAAGTGAATAAAGTGTCCGTACATTTCCTGATTACTGCGCTACCCTTACCTAAGCACACATAACCCGGATAATATGAATTACCATCGACAGGCTCGAAACTTTATAATGAAAGCATGTGTTACATTGAGGCAGAGGCAAAGGAGAAAAAGGAGGGAACACATAACATTTAACATAATTTTGTTAAACCCTCAATTTTGTAAACGGGAGAGTCGGATAATGCCTCTGTCAGAAGGAGCCAAGTGTTGAGCCATTAAGACTTGTTCAGTACTCTATCAACAAGTTCATCTGGTTGCCATTACAGTCTAATATCCCTGTGTGTGCTCGGCCTCCCTCCCTGCTGCTTTGATCCTCTATCAGGAGACTGTAAACTCCAGCTACTCCCTGTGGTAAATGGAAATCGTTGGCTACTTTTGCAAAAGAAGAGGCGCTTTCAGTAAAACCTTTTACTGCAGTGGAACCGTTTTTGTTCACCTGTCAGAGATAGAGGGTGCAATCTGAGCTTTGTGCCTCTGTTTTGGGAACGGACACACACAATGGATGCGTTCATTTACGCTGAAAACACTATAATTACGGAGCAATTTGTTCATACAAAAACTGTGCAAGTGTATTCCCCCTTAAAAGACTTAAGGTTACTTTTATAAATTTACTGCACAGATGCACATAATCTTCATGTACCCTGCCAGCACGGTAATAATTTTAGAATTCCATTTAATTAGAACATCTGAGATAGTTCCAAAAAATAGTAAGAAATAACAAATTGCCAAAAATGATTATTGTAACCTGTGAGACATGTTACATATTTAAACCAAACTAATTAGCACAAACTCACATCCTTATGGAAGTCTCATATAGTGCTTTGTTGAAACATGTCAAATAATTAAGATCAATAAATTCAGGACATTTCTGCCAAAAAACCCCAAAAAAACCGATAAAATGCTGCTGTCTCATGCAGCATACAGGTGCCTCATTTAATCACATCAGTAAAATTTCTAATTATACAAAGAAGTCATTTCCAAAAATGTCTTTCTAGAATTGCTGACACTTAACTAACAATTATGTTTGTGGTGATTAAAACAAAAAAAATGTCAGGTTTTCAAAAACTTTTGACTGGCAGTGCATGAGGGACCAAAGGAGCAGGAAATTGTCTTTCCTGACTGACAATGATTTTCTGTCTGCGAAATAGATGAAGCGATATGCAAGAGAAGTTAAGGTGAAAAAGAGGTGGAGGAGTCAGAGGAGAAAGAGGGGAAAATCCCATTCTGGCAGCAGGAGCTGTGACTGAGTGGTGACTACACACTCACAGACGGTAATGAGGACACACTCCGCTGCCCTGCCTGAAAATGGCTTTAGGATCTGGCTGTCTTTGTGTGTGTGTAGGTGTGTACATGTGTGTGTGTTTGTGTCTGTGTGTGTATGTGTGTGTACACTCTTCCTAAAGTGTGAAAAGAAGCAGAAAGAGACAGAGATTGACCTTAAATCCTGGATATAATTTATTTGGACCACGGCACATTTCACCTGTCTCTTACTGAGCCAGTCATCGGAGGATAAAACTATGTCATCATATCTGAAACAGGTGTGGAGCACATTTAAAACCTATTGCTCCCGTTTACTTAAAAACCCTCCCGAGGTATTGGCCCGGCGCGTTTGCGTTGTCGATCAATCAGCAAACAACAAATCAATCACCTGATCAATTTAAAGAGCTTCGCGGTTCATTTAGTCAGCAGTCTTGTTCAAAACCAGAGCAGACTGCAACGATTCACGGCGGGCGGACCTTGCAGTTCTTTCACTAAAACCAAATAATAAACTTCAACAACAAGACTCCGCTCGTAGCTTTCAGTCGGAAACCTCGGCGACAAATGTCAAGGAAAAGTGAATAACAGGAAGGAGCTTTAAATCTCTGTGTCCCATTAACTCCTGCATTATCTCCCGACAGAGATTCATAACCTATTCCTTTCCCATATCAGCCGCAAGCCCTTATCAAACACCATAAATAGCGGATTTACCCAAACACTGGAGCGGATCTAGGCTAAGACGGACCACAGTCCTCTGAATAGGGTCAGGAATTGGTCAATCCTGTGATGACCGCAACGTGAGAAGAAACCTTACTTAATCAGCTTATTCTGCTATCTCTGTGCCTGACCTCTACGTTTGAGGGGTTAAGCATCTTTTACAGGCTTATTAGATATTCACTTATTACATTCTCCTAAATGATGGTGCGCCATTACGGCTATCTTATTGCTCTGAAACCATCCTGGTGCCTGTCCGCCGTAACCTTATCCACCATATTTTAGAAGCTGATGAAGATAGAGCGCTTAAGAAAGATGTGATGGTATATGGTAAAGATTTACTGTGATACAGTGTGTGTGTGCGTGAGTGCAGTTTGTGTGCAAAAATGGCAGCGGGGACAACAGAAAATGGCTTATTATGGCTGATGTATTCCAGAGAGCACAACTGTCATGTCTAATGTGAAAGACATTCAGTCGGTTCTTTGTGCCGCGTTTAAAAACTTGGCCTCGGCTTTGCCCTCTCCACTGTTCTGCTGTATGCACCGAACCCACAGAAAACCCCTTTTCACTTCTCATCTTTTTGTTTTGTCGAGGTTAACAAAAGATGCACAATCCAGTTTTCTAAGCAGATGGTACGATGTGTATTCTTTCCACCCACAGTGTTTTCTTACCCACACTGACATTTGTATTTCTGGCCAAAAAAAAAAAAAAAAGTAGAAAACGCGTGTTAGTCTGAATTCTGTATTATTCCATTGAGAGTTTTCAACTTGTACTGTTAATATTTTAGTTGATAAAGCTGGACAAGACTATGAATCAATGAGCAGGACTGATGATAGGAATTATAATGAATTATCTAGATTTATTAAACTATTTAACAGAGTAGATTAGTAGAAAAAACACACATTCTTCTGTATCTTACACATACATTTTTTCCTAAATTGATTTTCCTCCATAATATTTTTATGCACTGCGATGGAGGATTTATTTCCATAACCTTCAGGATTCATCATAACCATGAAAAAGTTATTTTACATGGCTGAACTTATATGGCTAGACGTTGTTCTGGCCTTGGGAGTATGGCTGCATGTGCTTGCTTTCTTGCATGTGTAAAAACGTGACAATGATTAGTCCAGATGAGAACAACAGAGAAGACACTTACACATATGCATGAGCACACATACATCACACAAAGAGTGTAAAAAACCGAGCAGGTCGACCTCAACGAGCACCATGTGGACGTCACTTAACTTCTTTGATGCCTGTCTGCCCTGGCCAAGTGTCGGCCTCATGGCTTGATTGATTAACACACTGTTCATCTTCAAAGTAGCCAGCTGAACTGGCCGGGGTCACACAGAGTGGCAAAACTAATGTAGTAAACAACATACCAAATGAAGCACTTGAAATACGTACACAGGAGACTACAGACAAGGGAGGCACTGTTGCTTAGCCCTGTGGCGAGCTGAGCATTAACAAATTAAAATCTGTGAGAACAAGAGGGAACTGGTGGAGGTCTACACACGGTCCCGAGAAGGGTTTCAGACCCGATACGACCCGATGCTCGTATCGTTAACCCTTCACCAGGCAAGTGACTAATTTTGGTAATTTCCGCACACATTACAAGATAGTGACAGCAACAGTTACATTGAAGACAGTGAGTCAACAGTGTCAGGTCCAATGTGGTCTACAGGGTCTGTAAGGTCCACCTCTGCATGGACAGTGAGTGTACCTGCTTTGTTAGGTACCATGAAGTAATGGTACTAATGTAAGTAATGATGTTCAAAGGGATAATGTGTATGTTGACAGGTGTCTGTATGAGCACTTATGTTGTTGGAATGTTCTTAAAGTCATGTTCTCATGGTCTAAAATACATGTTCCTTTCCCATTACATGTGTTTTTATTGGGTTTTTTTTAAATTTTTTGGCCACTTATGGGTAAGGAACTAAATATGGTAACTTCATTGGCCTTGAATTTCTACATAACAGTAAAAAAAAAAAAAAGATTCTTGAGTATTTCTATGAGTCCCATAAAGGGTTAAAGATGGATAAACATATGCAGATGCAAAGACAGCATAAGGAAGAGAAAGGAAGAAAATGAGAGCGGCTGAAGCTTTGTGAGGTGACGTTCTTTGCTCTGACATTTTGGGCAAACGCAATCAAAGGCCACGGGAACTGAAATGAGCCAGGCTAGCGGAGGAGACACATGGGAGAGGAGGAACAGATTGAGTGTGACACAAGAAGGGGGGAGAGCACTTTATGGTGGGACATGCTCGATCTGGGAAATTAATTAGCCAGAGGGCAGGGAGAAGGCAGGGCGCTGTCTTGTGTGAGTGAAGCTATGGGCATTTTCCCAATCAGCCTCTGATCTGATGTAAACCAGCTGACACGTAGCATTCAGTGGCGGCGTGTGTGCTTGTACAGGCCCATGTGCTTTTGGAATACGTAGGCGTGTGTGTGTGTGGGACAGAGAGAGAGAGAGAATAAGATGCAAAGACAGAAGCAAACAGCACACCCTAAAATGTTTAAATGGTGAGGTAGAGACAGAACCGCACAAAAAAAAGTGGCTCTGATGTTTTTACGGTGGTCCAGCATCTGAAAATAATACACTTAAAACACACACGGCGCACATGACTGTTTTAGTGGCTGGTGGGCGATAACCTTGTGGAGAGGATGTGAAGTTTGAAGTGGAAAAGAAGATTGGAAAGGTGAGTGAGTGACAGCATGGGAGAGTAGGAGATAGAGAGGAAGAGTGATGGGCAAGGACAGATAGACGGAGTGGAGGGGTGATAAGGAGAGATGGAGCTATCACAGAGGTGACCTACAACTGGCTTTCCTTCACCACTGAGAACAAGCACTCATCACCCATTCACACATACACACGCCGCCGGGACACTTCACAGCCCCGCATTATTCAGCAGCATGTAATTAGACTAAACCTAAGACAGTGCAGGATCAGGGCAGTAAATCTTACAAATAAAAGAGTATTTAGTGGATGGGTTTTGGGGAATGGGCTCCAACAGGATGTACTCACAACACTGGTAGACACATCACATTAAAAATCAAAGTGTATAATTAACCCATAAAGACTCAGCTCCCAAATGGATTTTTCTGTCTGTTTAACCTTTCTTAAATGATTTATCACCATTCATTATAATATTACCCTCTGCATTTTGCATTTTTTCAGTGAAAGTCAAGTATTTTCATGTCGATGTTCATAAAAGCTCAGGTTAAAGCTGAACTGAAGAAAAAGTGGCATTTTTCTGTCAAATCTATCATTAACTGAATATAAAACAAGTGTGTCCATCCACTGTTGTTGATCCAACTCCATGGGTTTTACTGGTGAATCAGCGTTGTAGAAGATGACGGTGTTTCCATGGTAACTAAGGAGCCTCTGAACATCACGTGTGAGAGTGATTGGTTGTTCGTCTATATATGTCCAGGTCGTTATTGAAAATGAGAATTAGTTCTCAACTAACTTACCTGGTTAAATAAGGGTTAAAATTAAAAAAAATTTAAAAAATGGGTCATATCTGATGACCATGAAAAGACGACAAACTGCATTTTACACCAATTATTTACTTGTATTGATTTGATTAGTGGATCAACAGGTGTTAAACAGTTTAGATCAGTAGATGGTTTAGGTTGGTGGTGTATGTTTGGGTCTTTATGGGTTAAACAAAAAGTAATTAATAGGTCTAAAAAAAAACTGTAAAGAAATCAATACAGTTTTGTTTACTTCATGTCTTGGCTGACCTATAATCAGAGTAGGACAGAGTTACCTGCATGTTCTACTCCGACGTGGGTGTGTTTGTGTGTGTTTTAGAACAGTACACACTGTGAAGCAGTCAGACAGTAATCATTCATTTCTCAGATTCACTCCCTCGCTGCTCTCTCTGTCTGCCTCACCTGAACATCACCACATGCACTCCGTTTCCCCTCAAAATGTGGCTATTTACAGTCTATGGCCTGAAATAAATCCAATTCTGAGCTCTTTAGGTGATTCTGCTGCAATACACTGACGTACAAGCACCTGAGAACAACATATGTCAAAGCGCCTCCATAGGACGGTCACACGAGGCAGCGATAGTTGGTCCCTGATCGTGTAAACAGACTGGACTGCCTCAGAATGATTGACCAATAGTTGCTATGGACTGAAATAGACTGAAAAAGATTCATCATTCTGAACTCTGAGGAGAATGTCTTGCTCTTTTCATGTTTATTGGACCAGAGGGGAAATTCAGTCGGAACCTGAATATATAACTTATTTATTTTTGTCATTTATCATTTATTTCAATATGAAATTATTGCCTTCTGTGCTGATTTCCAATATGAATAGCCTTGGTGGTATTGAGATGTTAATTGCACTTTAACATGTAGACCTGGTTTTTATTCTTATTCAGTACAGATCAGTGAGAAGTCTTTTTAGCCGACGGTAACTATAGAGGGTTTTATTTCAACCTGTAATTTATTAAGAGGAAAAATGGTAAAAACAGTATATTAAATAGTAGGATTTCAATTTAAATATGGTTCTTTGTATTGAATCTACATGAATAATGTGATTTAATCATAAACAATTGCAAGCCTTTGCCTTAAGATAAAAAAAAAAAAGATTATAAGTATTATTATTTAAAGCGACTGACGGCCCTCCTTCACATATTATATACAATCATATGTCTGTTGCGGCCGCTCATACCAGAATCGAAGTACTATTATCTTAAGAATAACTTCAAAGATACAAGATGTAGTAATTTACACATGACCTCATGCAAAGTAATAATAACAAAAGTCAAGTTTTCTCAATTTGCATCATTATGTAGTTTCATCTGCTCTTTTAAGTGCACATGGTATTAACATCATCAATTATGGCAAACTATAGTACAGTATAGTAATCATAGTAAGATGAGCACTTGAATAATGCACTCCAATAGTTATTTATCTCTATGTTTTTTGTCGGTGCAGGTTTTTTCTCCCCGTTATTTAAAATGGGACTCACAGTAACAAGTAACATTGAAGGTATGATCACTTCTATTAAAACTGAATGAAGTTAAATGAGTTAACAAGCCAGCAGATAATTCTATGGGCAACAATTGGCGTCACATGTGGGTGATATACTATGGTGTAATTTGCCATCCAAAAGAAGAACAGTGTTGTGGTAGTCATTTTTGGCGAGCACATAACGGCTATGTTCAGTCTGATCCTGTCAAAACGTATAAAAATGTACACAGTGTGCCGCATAGGATTGTACTAACACAAGTATCCGCACTGTCACTGCATATGATGATGATGATTTGAGAACATCCGACACTGACAGCCTTTTTGCGTTGTAACTGGAGGTTATATTTACACAGTGAGGAACTGATATATGATTTCGCTGAAGAATGTGGGCAGTGATTCTCGTAAGGTCACAGAAGCTTGTTTGTAGCTGTTGCTCCATTACCAAACCCAAAGACCCCCACCCCCCATTACGACTGCCAAGGGGCCTTTGTGTTAAGCCCTTAACTCTACAGTGGTGGAGCTACTCTATGGCCAGATGATCAGACTGTGGTTGTAGTGTGGTTGTGGTGGCTATAAATGCAGAAAAATACAATAAACGCCCCAGTTCTAAGTTGCTACACTCACAAGCCTGCAGTGTGTGTTCGTGTGCATGGTTATGTGTGTAATCTAAGTGAAAACTGTGCTTTATATCCTCATCCTGCCTCTTCAAAGACAACATCAAATATGAGAAAACAGACTTTAAAAACACACACATACATACA
>JAPQRQ010000028.1:31813140-31826807 GCA_037367365.1 Apogon talboti
CCGACCGGTGTTGGGATCGAACCCAGGACCTTCTTGCTGTGAGGCACGAGTGCTACCCACTGCACCACCGTGCCGCCGGCATGGTACAGAGTTTTTTTTTTAATTTTTCACCCATTTGCCATCAGTCGTACCTATGGCGTCCTGTCTATGTATCAGTAGTCTTCACCAAATCGTCCAATCTACTTCCTGTTTGGAACTTAGGTGCGATTTGGGAAGCTCTTGGATGAGTTCTATGGGCGTCAACCTTGACCTCATTTTCAAGGTCAAATCAGGGTCGACATGTCAAATTTGATCCTTGGCAACAGCATCAACACGACTACTCTTCACCAAATCATCCGATCTCCTTCATGTTTGGTATTTAGGTGCAACTTGGGAAGGTTTTGGATGATTTCTTTAGACGTCGACCTTGACCTTCATTTTCAAGGTCAATTTAGAGTTGACAAATTAAATCAGGATGGCAATGTTAGCCTACATTTAAGGGGGGGGGGGTGCATGGTTACGGGATCAGATATGAAAAGCTAGCACATATGAGGTGAAGGGATAGTGATACTAGTAGGGGAGCAACAGGGGAATAGGTGCAGGGCAGCCCTCATTGTCATGGCAACATTCAAACTTCAAACGCTGGTCTTATTAGGCTTACTATAGTCAAAGACAGGACAACAGGCATTAGGGGTTTGTGGGGAAAAAGCCTGTTTCTCTCACAAGAATTTAAAGAATCATAATTTATTATCTCCATAAATATTTGCTCCCATGCAGGACTGACACAGTATATTGGATCATTATTATTATTGCCAAGTTTGGGCTTGGGAGAATTAAACTTTTTCAAGTTCAGGTCATCAAATAAATTTTATAAATCTGTAAAAAGATTTATGGAAATGTTCTCTGGAAACAAAAAAAAAAGAGAGAACTGCTGGGAAGTGTTTATTAAAATAAGATAGTGAATGATCAGTCTTTTCAACAGGTTTCAATCTGAGTAAGGGTGTGCGCTGTGCAAAGCCATGCATACAAACACACACACACACACACACACAAAACAGGCCACTCTGCTTTGACTCTCAGCATATGGTCTATATTTAATATATTTTCCAAATGTCAGCGTGGCCTGCTCACAAGTGTCGCAACCAAATCCCTGCTGCGAAAAAAAAAAAAACACAAAACCACTTCTGACCTCAACATTTGGGGAAGACTATAAAAGAATGCATGTCTGGAAAAAGTGAAAAATATATATAAGGAGATACGGTTATAAACAACAAATGTGAATCAAGTAGAGTTTTCAGTGTTTTTTTTTTCCCCTTGGCGCTTCACTGCACACACATATACACCCACATCTTTTTACATGCATGTAACACGCCTTCCATTTATTAAGCTTCCATTTTCTCCGAGCACATGAAACATTTCAATATAGTCTCTTAATTAACATGCACACCGATTAGAATGTCATGTTTCAGAATGGCCAGCAATCTGTCTTCCTGTCAGCCTCTCCCTCTCACACAGACACACACATATACACAACGCTCGCAGCCGGTGACTTCATGGCTTTTTTTCACCTGCACTTAGCATTAGACGACGATGGTCTGTGAATAATAAGTGTGAAGAAAGAATAAAAATTGTAAAGGAGGAGACAGAGTGGGTGTGAGAGGGAGATGGAGAGGCATTTCATGGTTTGACTGTCAATGTAAATGCAACATCCAACTTAAAATTTCACTTTTTTTACAATTATATTCTGTTATTTTACATATTGCATTCATTAATGGTCTACATAAGAACAGTTCTTTGACCAAATGTATAGAAAAGATGCATGCACTGAAAACATCATTATCTATTTAACTAATGAATAGAGACTTAATAATGGTACATTTGTAGCACTTTTCAAGACACTAAAAGACGCTTTACAATATATAAATAAATAAGTAAATATATAACTGCAATTTTTACAGCTCCACTCCAGACCTTCACTATTTAAAGAATTGCAAAAGATATACATTTGTGTTGACGAATCCATCACAATGCCTCGCAGACTACATGTAAGCACTTTCAAAGAAATATATATATGTTTTTCTTATCCTCATTGTGTTAGTTGCTCTTCAAGGTCACCCATATACCTCTGATTGTAGAAAAAAGTACAAATAGTGCACCTTATGTCACAATAGAGGCGTATTCACCACATTCTGATGGGCCTTCTTTGTTGAATACCTTCCATATATTCGGCAAAGAGACATTCAGAACAAAAGGTTGGCCGTTGTATCTCACAAACATAAACTTTACAGACAAAGGAAGAAAATCCAGATCCACAATAACAGCAAAGAAATGTTTCATTCCTATTAGTTGTAGAAATGTACTGCTAACGGCTGCGCCTGTACACGCACATGTACCGTGTATCTTAAATGCCTCAGTTTACATATAGAAGCAGAAGTTTCCAACCTATAAAATTGTGTTGAGGCGGCGCAGGGAATAAAATGGACTATGTCATAGCAAATAATAAACAGAAAAATCTGAAAGCCAGTGTTCACCTGAGATCCCCTGGGCACGTCTTTTGGCATGAGGCAGGATTCATGCTGCCATGTCTGTGCGCCTGTGTATTTGTATTAGTGCGTGTTTAGGTAAAAATTTCCCATGAGGCAGACTAATAAGAAGTAATAAAAATAACTTTGACCTTGTAATAGCTGCTTTCCTGCCAAACTCCGAGCCTGAAAGAAAGGTGTAGTGTGATGCAGCAGCTTTTTGACATGACACGCCGTATGCACACAGTCAGTCAGGCGAGTCATTGTGGAATCTTTAAGTCAAATATACTGTAATGTGTAGGAAAGTTTACAACCTATATCGTATATTTAAGTTCGCGTGCCATCATATCATTTTCTGTTTTAATGCCGATTCACACGTGTTAAGCCGTGCAGTCAACAACCGCAAAAAAGTAAACAAATAAACCACAGAATTCCTACATTTATTCTTTTTTTTGCTTGTGTCCTCAGAAAATGTGATGGCTTTCATTTGAGCAGAAGAAAACGTTTGCAAGACGGCAATTGGTTTGAGACTGCGCTCTTTGAAATTAGAACATGTCCTTGAAAACAAAAGAATTACACATAGAACCACAGATTCATCTTTTGCTGGTTGAATGACAAACTTCTGACATGAAGATCAAATGCATTCTGTACCTTGAGTAAAAAAAAAAAAAAAAAGGTTAATGTGAGGATGATTTATACTGGCTGACCAACTTCTTAAGGTAAAATGTTTGTGCGTCGTTTTTTTTTTTTTTATACATATATCTATATAAAATCTGGAGTAGAAATATTCATGTTTTTGTGATATGAAGGTAGAGCAAATGTTAACAGCTGATAGTGTTTATCAGTATGCCACAAAAATCCCATCTAAAAGCATGTGTTGTACTGGCTTTGACTGTCCTAACATCACTTTATTTACTCACTAAGTATTAAGCTTGGGCAAATGCAGGCAAATAATGATCCATTTTTCTCACTAAATGATAACAACACCTGAGGTCATTGCATCAGGTTTGGAGAAAAACAGTCATCCCTCTCAAGCCAAAAAAAAAAAAGTCAAAGCAATTCACATAGATGTAATTATTGGTAATAATGGTACTTTGAGCAACGGTCCGACGTTTCAGGTCGGCACAATGAAAATTACATTAATAGCATCAAATAAAGCTTTGCCGCTTTCACTGGAGGCTGCATGATAACGAAGCAGAAACGCAAGGTCGAGTTGTGCTGTGATTTTGTTGCTAAAGGTTGCACGCCTCTACGGGACAATACAGCAGATGAATATTCTATCTGCAGAGATGGGCGGCCTTGAAGCAGTGAACTCTAGCAACAGAAATGTTCAAACACAATTCATTGTTTGCTCTCTCGAGCTCACCTTTTCATGCTTCATCTGATTCCACATGGCTGTCTCAGTGGGCCTAACGCCACAGAGCCTAACCGTAAGCTTTGAATGACCTTGAGAGTAGAATGGAAAAGGGCTGGGTATACGTAGCCCCCTCGCGCCCGCCGCGCCGCAGTGTTTCAGGTTGAAGCTTGTGGAGGAGGGGAGTGTGAAATTCTTTGCCATAACTTTTGGAAATGTGCATCATTCATCTTGTCATTGTGATGTTCTATGTCTGGCAGCACAGTTAATATCACGCAAAGGGTAAATGGAAGGTAGGGATAAAGATAATGTACTGAGAGTAAGACTGCATGAGGGTGTTTAGAAGTAACCAAAGTGAAACTAACATTTTATGATGACTGTGATGGGTGCAAAATTATAAACTCTTTTAACTTCTATCTTATAAACTGAAGTTTGGTCTTTGACACTCAGGCTGAAGGCAGATGACACTTGTCTTCCTTTAACAAGTATTAAAATGTGTCCCTGTGTCACACAACTAATCATAGATATTATCATGAATATTATAGTTTTTCCAATGATAATTTTAAATTCTAGGGAATCAGATTACATAATATGGTATAAGTCATTAGTTTCTGTTTTTTTTTTTTTTTTTTTTTGCATTTTTAAACATTCACATCAGTTTTATAATATCAAAAAATATAAACTTTTAGTGTGGCTTAACTTAAGCTGCCTAGTCTGTAGTCTCTAGTCTTATCCCAGTACTGTTCCAATTAAAGCAGTTTTATAATGTACATATTTCATTATTAACCAAATATCAACCTGTCTGAAAGCATGATGTCATGAATAAAACATGTATAAAAGCACTCTACATGATGTGGCCTTATCATTAGGTACTGAAATTGTTTTCATTTGCAGATACTTGATGCTATCACAACAACTCCATCAATGCCGTAAAATAATCCAAGTTCAGTATCCAGCCTGAAGCATAGCTGACCACAAAGGTAGTTTTAAAGCATAGATTTTTGTAGGATGGGCAGATTAATTACAGTAAACGCTGGTATTGATCATGATTGCTGTGATCAACTGATTACAAGCTCTGGATAGAATCATTTCTAAATGTTTGAAGTCATTGAAACTGCAGAGGTTTTTGTGTCATTGGGCAAAAATTTCTTATTTAAATCATTGAACAACATTCATGAAACAACAATTCTGTCTCTTTCAGTGGAAAAAACTATCATGTGACACAGACTTTGTCTAATCACGGGTGTTTTCAGATTGGTAGAAGGGTTACATGTGTGACGGACAGCAGTAACAACCAACCGCTGAGCAGCTTCAGTCTCAAATGACTCCACTGTGGTACGACAGTACATCTGGTTTTCTATTTCTATATTTAATCTTTTTATAGGCCCAAGAGGACAGGAGGTACAGAAGGAAGGTGTGTATTCTTTCTAATTCTGGCATTTTTCACCCTGATTTGACTCTTGGTGCTTTGAGTCATTTGCTTTGTGTTCATTTAGGGTCTTTTCATTCCTTAAGCTGGTGATGACACACACTTTGGAATCATTTTCTTTCATTTTCGGTGGTTAATGCTACCTCAGTTAAGTAATGCACAGTGGGGTAATGCCGCTTCAAAGACGGGAGCCAAATGTTTTCATTGACCAGTTTTTGTTTAAGAAACTCAGCTGGAAACCTGCTGAGCAAAAAAAAAAAAACAACAAAAAAACAGACTAATGCTGCATTTATGCCATAACTATAAGTAATGGGAAAAAAACTGTCACTTCTAATTACGAGGTAGAGATATTGTCAATTTTATGAATCTACATCCACGTAAATTTGTCAATAGAAACTGTCTATAAAACCACAACTACCAGAGTAAACCTCATTACCTTTAATAAAATCGACTATTAGACTTAGCGACAATGACAAATTAAGGGTTCAGTTATAATAATCATCTGCTGACTATGATCGGTTTGACCTGAACAGACGTGACTGTTACAAATCAGGGGGGTTAAACTCATTTTCTTTCAGGGGCCACATTCAGTCCAATATGATCTTAAGTGGGCTGGACCAGTAAAATAGTAACAGTGAAAGAAGTAAAATTACATTATGAAAATGTTTACATCCACAAAGTTTCCTTAAAAATATGAATAACATGAACAACATCAAATTTGTTAAGAAAAATAAGTGCAATTTTAACAATATTATGCCTCAGTTTATCATTTACAGGCCTATATGTGCATTACAACTTACAGATCACAGTCGATCTATAAATACACAAAACATTTATTAGCCTAACAGACATAATATTATTAAAACTGCACGTATTTTTCTTAACACATTTCAGGTTGTTTGTGAAAGGATAGTTCCTCAATGTTTCATTTTCATGTAATTTCACTCTTTTACACTAAAATGAATAAAAGAGGAAAACTTGGAGTTGACATTATTTATAGGCTATTATGGTGGTATTTTCCTGGTCTGACCCACTTGAGATCATAGTGGTCTGTATGCGG
Source organism: Apogon talboti (assembly GCA_037367365.1). NCBI lineage: Eukaryota > Metazoa > Chordata > Actinopteri > Kurtiformes > Apogonidae > Apogon > Apogon talboti. The sequence continues at coordinate 31,819,485 of JAPQRQ010000028.1, forward strand.
AACCAGAACTAAAATGATTTTAAGATCCTTGATTGTTAATATTGTCAATTTTTCATTACATTTTGTGTAATTCTTGCATTTCACAAATTCGTCCCATGGGCCGGATTGGACCCTTTAGCGGGCCGATTTTGGCCCACAGGCCGTATGTTTGACTCCCATGCTATAAGCGTTGCTGTAAAACAGTAAGATGAGTGATTTTAATGTGTTTCGAAGCGCAATGCAGTTCTTTACAGAAGTTTGTTTTTAAGTTAATCTGGTCGGTCAGATTTTCTTCATGCCTGCCTTCCTGTCACTTCTCATTCTGTACAGCAAACCCCATAAATAAGCATATAAAGTCATTCACACACAGCCGACTTGAGAATGACACTGTGACACATAAGCAAAAACACAAACAGACTTCCTGAGTGTGTCTCTCTCCTGTATCTGGGTGTCGGGCATATAATTGAGGGCTTACAATGTGCTCCCCTTCTGTTAAGCCTCGCTATCTATCAGGCCACACACTGCTCTCACAAACTGCCCTCCACTGGTACACATCTGATTAGAGCTGCTCAGTAAATGAAGCTTTACAGGACAGAGCGATAACAGAAGGAGAGGGGAGAGGCAAAAGAAAGATTACAATATGCAAAGAGGAGGCGAGGCACGGAAAGACTTGAGTACCAAACAAGAGGTGGAGACAAGTGGAGGAGAAAAATGATGCTGTAACGACAGGTAGAGTGAGGTCAGGACATGCAGCACAATAAGAGGAGACAGGATGCTTTTCCCCATTCGTTCAGTAAATCATTTAATGTGCAACAGCTTAAAGGTTTTACTAAAAACAATAAGGGCAATGTGGCATTATGGGAAGGTCTTGGGGGTCCAGGCCTGTCTGAAAAAGGTCAACGTTTCATCAGTTGACAAAAAAGAAGCCAAACTTTTACAGCTGGAAGTAAAAAATGAAAATTCAGATACTTGATGTTTGGTTTGTGCAGCTAGCTTGAGCATGATCTCACGAGAAAATTGCAAAGGGATGGAAATAAGTTGAGTTGAGATTCTGCACTCGCAGTCTGGGACTCCAACTCTTCTTCTATGGTGAGGGGAATAAATCCACTGCTTCCAACTTTGGAGAATGTCTTCCCTGCTTTGTACACTGTGCAATTTGAGAGTGGTATTGTTTGTACTATTCTATTCATGCCTAAGTTTCTTTTCTGTGTACACTGTTGTGACTGTGTACATGTTGTTGATGTTACCTAAAGGATCCTGTTATTCTTTAATTTAAAGTGTAGTCTAAGATAACTTCATGTATAGAGAGTTGAAGTGTCTCTCCTCTCAGTTGTACCACATGGGACCTTATCTCCCAAATAAAATGTATTCCAGTCAATCAGTCCCTCAAGAAAAACACGAATATGCGATTGCATAATTCAATGCATAATCAAGCAAATAGCACACATTATGCTGGGGTCCGCATGTTTTCAAAATAGGCGCATATTCACCGCAAAAAATAGAATATTTTCGCACAACATATGCGAAATATGTGGGGCCCGCACGATTTCATAAGCCCAGCATAAAGTGTAAAAAATATTGCATTGTAACTTGAAACGGGTAGTGATGTAATATGCAACGCACGTCCACAGAAGATAAACTCACCGCGAGCCTCACAAAAAATCCTGCAAGAAAAATGCAGCTTATTTGTCGACAAAAATATCTGCAAAAGACAAAACAAACCAGTACCCTGATGTCCTACACCAAAGCAGGGGCGGGGTCAAGAGGGTGTGGGAGAAGAATGGGTTTTTTACATTAAAACGCATGTTTTAATGAATATTTTCGTAATTTAGTGCATTTTTTGCAAATTCCCGCAATTTCACCACATAAAATCACATAAAAAGTCTTCATATTTTATTGCATAATCAAGAATTTTAAATGCTTTTATCTATTTTAGCATACTGTATCAGAGAGTCAAAAGTTTACATACGCTAAGTTCAGCGTGTCTTCAAACAACCTGGAAGTTTCTGGAACTGAATGCCACAACTTCTGATTATTTAATTAATATCATTATAAATTCATTGTATTTTAGAGCCTTTATTTAGACCCAGGGTCTTTTTACTTACATGAAGTTAAAATCTTAATCAGACGTCAAAGAGCACTTTACAGATTTTACACAAATATTTTGGTGGGAGAATTGAGGTCAACACGACAAGATCTCAAAGTCACTAAACTGTTGAGGAAGTGGAAGAGACAAATGTATTTGGCTGTGACGGGTTCTGAAGCATCCCGGGACACCAGTCTTAGACATGTTGGACTGGTAACTGGTGCAAAAACATCTCCATCCACAGTAAAGCCAGTTCTGTATCATTATAACCTGAACAGCTGTTCCCAAAGGAGGAAGCCACTACTCCAAAACCGCACCAGCAAAAGCAAGATTTAACTTCGCAAATGAGCACTGGGACAAACATCTGACCTTTTGAAGGAATGTTCTTTGGTCGGCTGAGACAAAAATACAACTCTTTGGGTATGAGGATCAACACTGTGTAAGGGGGAAAAAAATGCACATTATCAAAATAAAGAAGTTCTGACCGATCTAACACAGGGAATGTAAATGAAACAAATAGAATTGCCTAGAGTGCTTATGTTGAGCTGTGTTTGTTAACCTTCGATCCCAACTGTTTAAGCAAATCTTCATTAAAATGGCGTTAAGGCCTGGTTGTAAGACTCAGTGCTAATACACATTCTTTCAAGTCAAGGGGACACGTGTTACATCCACAAGCAATATTTCACAACGATAGAACATTCAACATTTTCAATTAACTTTGAATGAGCTCTCACAGTAAAAAAAAATCTATTTTATATCAGCCCCAGGAATTTAATTAATCACCTTTCACCTCTTTTTTCATTTGTTAACCTGAACTCATGACCCGGGGCTTATGAGTGTTAGCCTTGAGTCATTTTAAATAGTCCTTTTAATTTGTTTTAAGCAACTCGGTGAAAATACATTTTTTCCTCCATTGTATAAAAATGTGTGTGATTTGAGATGTGGCTTAAAAAAGAGGAACAAACTCATTCTTATCAAATCTCCTCTTTTGAGATAAACAGCAGTCCACGGGTAGCTAATTTAACCCTTAAGACTGCCATTATAACAGGTTGCCTAGGTGCCTTCATGTTTTGCTATGCAATGAAGTGACAGAAAATGTATTTTTTGCCACTTCTTTTGCACCTTTGTTTTCAGGAAGAACTTAACTTTCAATGTCTGGCCATTAATTATCATTATTATAAATAATAAATGCTTAAAACAGTGTTTTATTGAAAAAGAAAAAACAGACATGAAGTTTTTAGCACATATATTATCAGAAACAACTGTAACAAAACTTTCTGAGATGGCAGAAATAAAGTTTCAACTATTTTACATCTGCTCAGCCATGCTTTTTGGTCTTGAACATTCAGTATCCATGTTATGGCCTCATATTTTTTGTTATTTCCAGGCGTTTTTTAGCCTTTGTCGGAAGTTTCTGAGACAGTTCCTTTCAACTTATAATAGAGTCCCACATCGCTGCGGTAAAGTGTTATATAGTGTTGGAAAGGTCAGGATCTTGGCTTTCTGATGCTGTTTGAATTTTGTGGATAACGCAAACGGTTCAGGAGTTACAATAATTTGAATGCTGTAAAGTGCAAAATGTAGCACCGGAGATATTGCCGTTGTTAAAGGGTTAAGAACACAGCTTTGCTTTGAAAGTGTCAGAGTTCTTGACCGTAAATACTGGAATATGAAAACTTTTACTAGATAGAATTATGGTTTCAAGATGGCAGCAACAATCCCAATGCACTGCTCATAAACTGCACAAAACCTGACAAGCTCTGAATAAAGTGTATATGCTTTGCTGCTGTAAATCACAGATGTGCCAACACATCAACCCCCTGCTGCCTCTTATGTTTAACAAGCAGATTCACACATGCCCTTTAACCACATAATCATGTACATATAGTAGACACAAAAACACACGAGCTGTTTGTAATGCTATGCTTTCTACTTTGTTTTATCTGCGCCATTGATCAAATGATGGCAGGGAATAATCAGTGCCCAGAGTGACACCATGGAGATTTGCCAGAGCTGCTGCTGAAACACATTTAAGAGTCATGAGCTGAGGCATTTCAACATGGCCGATGCATTATGTATTATACCCCCGTCAGGTGCATGATGCACATTTAGCTGTCAAACAGTGGAATACCAGCAGGAAAGGACATCATATAGACAGAGATCGGAGACTGAAGTTGCCGGAGCCAGCAACTTGAGCGTGGAGGAGTGAAAACAGGAGAATGAAAAATGATATTAGGAATCCAAATGAAAAGTGACCTTTAAGTACAAATAGATTTTGCATTTAGATACTCCAGTAACCTTCCTGTAAGCAGAGGAATCCTACAGAGATAAAGACAGGGATGTTCTCTTGGACGGCGGCCACCGAGGCGGAGAAAAACCAAGGCGACGATGGGAGGTAAATGACAGGTCAAAGGTCAGAGTCAGCAGGAGGAAATGACATCAGCAGGAAGTATGAATAAACAGTGGGGGATAATCATCCAATACAAGCACTGACCTTGCAAGGGATTAGCAGAGGCATTATCTCTCAAATATACAGATGTATAAAAATGAGATGGGGTTGACCTTCCAAAAACTAAGTTTGTCCTATCAAGTTTCGCATTTATCTGCAAGAAAAATCTGCCAGAAAGAACACTGTCATAAATTTATATCATAATTTTAATTGCTAATTGTAGAAAAAAAACAAAAAAAAACAAGCTGAATCCAAAGAAACATCTGTTAAAACAAAGTAAACCAACTGACAATAATAATATTCACCCTGTTTTGTAATTGCAATGAATAAACAGAGATCAAAAATTTATTCGTGTTCGAAAATGTCCCTTTTAATATTAATGTAACTATGAAAATGGGTATCTGCATTAAACTCAAATGGTAAAACAAAAGTACAGGAAGGTCAATAAAAGTAGATGTAACACTTTATATTGAGGTTCATGTTAATCTGTAATAAAGCCTGTGTATCATCAGTTAAGACTGAATTTAACTGTTACCTCATAAATATGTATATTTTCAGATTAAAACAGATATATACGCAGTTCATACAGAAGAGCCTAGAACATAAGTTGTCTATAATTGTTTATAACAGCATTACAAACACATTTATAGACTTTAACTTTCCAACTATGTCACTGTTAAACCTTCACTCAGCTTTTTTGTTGCTTTATGATGCCTGTACTTGTATTTAACTGAGATCTTAACAGTTAAGTATTCTTTTAACTGCTAATGGATCTAAAGAAAGGCCTTATTAAGGTTAATGGATCATTTTTGGGTTTACCCACAGCTTATCACTGGTAATTCATGTGAGCAGGTGTAGACGCACACTGCAGAGAGGGGAACACACAGATGACTTTGTGGATGTATTACGCAAGAAACATTTATTGGAAGGAGCTTGTGAGAACAGACTGCTCAATACAGAAGACTGAAGTACCTTGCTGTGAATGCACTTCCCATTGCACAAATCTTATATAGTGCAAATATCAGATACAGAGAGTATGTCTCTCTATGACTGGTCGTATATTGTAAATACACCTATAACCTCGTTGTGTACCAACCTTTAAGGACGCCATAGCAACTCACACACATATGCACCCTTAGGCAAAATATATCTATGAATGCTGTCTGCAGGGTAATAGAGTACAGGGTAAAGTGTGCAGACAGTAGCACAGCATGACCTGTTAGCCTGACCTCACAACTAATCCTGCCTTCAAGTGCTATGGGAATTATGGTAAATACTAGCTACGAACTAAAAATTGCACATGAATGCCCCCTCACGTTGTATTTTCCACTGGAGAACCGGGAAATTTTTTTTCGATACACGAGCTGCCGAGATGAAATAACCTTTGAACTTTTCAACATGACGGAGAACAACAGGGGATTCATCTTGACTGATAAATAGTGCTTTTATTAACGTTCTGCTGCTGTTAGCTGATGATTTTACACATTTATATATACACAATTTGCAAAAAAATAAAAAATAAAACGTAGCAGGTCACGATAAATTGAGTTTCAGACATTCTTTTTTTTTTTTTAACACAACGCACTTGTAATTTCACTAGTGGAAAGGATCATCTTCCTGGCAGCATAAGACATGGATAAAACCACATGTTATTTTACGATTTCACAATGTGTCAGGAGCAGTTTGACAAAATATTGGAAATCTGGCACAAACATTCCTTTGGATGGAAGGAGGAAGTGAAAAAACTTTGGTGTCCAGGGGATAAAGGTCAAGATCATGTGACCTCATGTCTGTCCATTATTATCAGCGTGATATCTGAAGGACGCCACGGGGAAATTCCTTCAAATTTGGCATAAATGTTCGCTTGGACTCAAGGATGTACTGATAATATTTTGTAGGTCAAAGGTCAAGGTTGTTGTGACTTTATAAAACACTACTTTATCCATAACTCCCAGTAAATTATAGACCTGTGTGAACAGATTACAACACATAATGGATGCATCTGATTGAATTTATATTTGTTGTCAAGTAATGGACTGCTCTTCTGCTTTACTAGATAAAATACTTGAGAAATAAACCGAGCTAGAAATTGAACTACCAACCCTGCAGTTTGCGGGTAACCTCCTGAACCACAGCCGCCCACAATATGACTCACTTAATAACACCACTTTTCACAGCTCCCCCATCTGGAGCATCACATGCTGTCAAGGTTGATCAAATATGACTAAAAAAAAAATCACATAGAAATATACTGTTTTAGCAATGGAGCACGAAAACAAGCTTTTAGGGGTAAAATGGAAAAAGGCAGCTGCGGGACAAGCAAAATTAAGCTCTTTAAGCTTCTGACCATGAAGAGAATATCACAACTGAGAAGTATGCCCTCCAGCAAATAACACCCATGATCATGTCGTACAATTATGCGCTGGTTTAGCTTTGTCTGCCTCCAAACACCTGAAACTATAATTCGGGAGGAAGATGAGGAGAGAGGAACGACAGTGAGGGAGTGGAGGAGAGGAGGAGGGTGAGAAAGCAGGAGAAAATAAAACAAGATAAGCACAGAGAGAAGGAGAAAACATTATAGCAATACTGGACATTTTACACCTGACCACGGGCTGTATCAGAGCAACTCAGGGGTAAAAGGAGAGTGGATGTGATTCTGCCTCTAGAGAAATACTCATCATGTATAGGCACACACACACACACACACACACACACACACACACACACACACACACACACACACACACACAGCTGAACTAATAAGAAAAAAAAGAAAATACAACTAACTACTCGCTGCTATAAAAAAAAA
>JAPQRQ010000028.1:31826907-31851523 GCA_037367365.1 Apogon talboti
ATTAACCCTCTCTACATTCTTACTATCATGTTACAATAATGCTAATAAATAGGTTATAAGGACCTATTTAACCTATTAATCAACACATTACAAGGACCTTAATATAAATCATTGCCTGATTTTTGCTCATGGAACAAAACACAGTGAGGTTTCTCCAGTGCAGTAGGGCTATTAAAAAGTGCATGTACAAAATACTAAAAGCTCTTGCACAACAGTCTCACTTGACCGAAATCAGCCTTTCGTTTACACAGCCAATCTGAAATCCTTTCCCATGTGTCTTCCCCCTGAGTTTTTGACCTATCTCAGGTCACATATGAAGTCTTGCCAGTGAGTTAAAGTCTTAACTGTAGCTTTGGTGTTTCTTCCAATACTTTCCACTGAGTAAAATGATTTAACCACAGGATACTATCGGCTTTCACTGCAGGCACAGACACAGTAAGACAGAAATACTTCACCAGTTACCAACATATATCAAACCACACACTCATGATATACTCATGTACCCAGAAAACACACGCTGCCCGCCCTGAGCTTGATGACCATTATATATTGAGCCGGGAAATAGAGATTTGCTCCTGTTGACTCACACCTGTCAATACAGCCTTTTAATCAAACACTTTTTCTCACCCTTTTACTCCCACCACCTCCCACACCTTCTCCAGGAACAAACATATTGACAGGGATTTCAGAGAGGGGATAAGAGGAGACGAAGGAGTACAAACTTTGGGTGCAGTGGCAGGTGATGAACGTCTGATAGACGTGTGTGTGTGTGTGTGTGTGCGTGTGTGCGTGTGTGTGTGTGTGTTGTGTGCACAGTCAATTTCAGGTGTGTGTCGCGTTTGGGCATTGGATATACCAGGGCTCTGTGACACTGCATTAATGATGTGGCCTGAGCAAGATCCATGTTGCTATGTTTTTTTACGTGTGACCGCATGTATTTACATTAATATGTACATGAGGCATGCAGGGGAACGTATGTTCCTTCATGGATATGTTCAGTTCTCAGAGGAGGGCCACAGAGCCTCTGCCGATACACACGAGAGTCCTATAATTGGGTAGAAACATACTGTAGGAGGTTACATAGGTTAATACAATATGGGACTGAGAGGGGTGCGGTGGTATGGGAGGAATGCAAATGTGTCATCTCAAAACATCCTTATGGAATATCGGATCAAAAATCAGCCAACACATACAGTAGAGTATGTATAGGTTCTGAGCACCCCACCTCTACACAATCCCACTATATAAGACACAACACAATAGAACAGGTGGCTTTGTGTACTTAAAATAGGAGACATTTTTACAGATTACCATAGAAATGGGCACAAAAAAATCAGGCTGGGTCACAAGACATTAAAAAACTTTTTTTTTAATGTGTGGTTCCCAAGAGTAAAATCTGAAAGGAACAGTAGGGCCTGAAGTGATCTCCATTTTTCATCAGTGCACCATTCAAGTTGACCATAGAAAGCTCACAGTGGAAGTCTGAAGGCTGTGCCAGGATCCTGCCTGCCTCGCAACGCCACACAAAGGAGAGACACAGTGATGTTTCCGTATGGAGCGTGGCCATGGAGCTGCAAGATAATCAGCCCCATAGCTGCCTGATCAAACTTATGACTCTGCTCTTTTGCCAAAGGAAAGGTTGAAGTCACTATGAGTCTGTGGGCGCTATTGATATCATTTCAGGTCAACTTCATTTACGTGGCACGCAGTTGAGAATTAGAAGACTATTCCAGATGGCTGAAATTTGATTAAAAAGAAAGGCACAAAATGAACCTTTTATAGGGATGAAAAATGGATCCACTACATGAGGGACTTTATGTAAAGCAGAGACAGTAATCCACTGTAATACGTGCTGTATTCGACTGTTTTTATAGGTATTTTCAGTATAAACATCGATGTAAAAAGTGAGAACATCACAAAAATGTTTGGGAAAGATGAAAATGTTGACGCGTTGTTAAAAGGTATAAGTGAAGAGGTGCAGTGGAAACACAAACACTTGCATGAGTGGAAACTGCAGTGTTAAATGAATTAATATAAGAAACAACCAGAAATGCCAAAATGATTAAAGCAACGAAACACCATTGTAGATGAAGTGCGGCTGATTGAATTGTTAGAGAGGCTTTGACAAACCATGTTTGAAACAATGTTATAGGATCCAGACCAGTGGTGTGGTTCACTGTAACAAAAGCTTGACGTTTCTGTTGAAGTATCTTTATCAACAAGCAACAGCTCCAGTTATGTATCAAAAACTATTTTAAAAAAAAAAACAATATTTAAAGCATGACAACAGTGATGCTGATAAACCAGCTCTTATTATTCTCATAAATTTACATTTTGTTTTGCTGATTTTCCAAAAAGTCTGTTAAAATTTGCACTAGGCTTATATATGGAAGAAAACCTACCTAGTTTGTACACACTGCGTATAACACTATTTTTTTTCTCTATACTGTAAATGACGTGTATAGTTGTCAGAATGACAGGTGATTTTATACACTAAACACACATCACACAAAGGGAATGTGACTTTGTATATGTATCTGGATAATAAATAGATTCTCTGTTCAACAAAAGACAATGATTTGAAATGAGTATGATGAGTTTTGCGTGAGGAGAAGTGGAGTTGTTTAGATTCTTTCTCACTCAGTGGAAATGATCAGTCCTCCATGAGCCAGCATACATTCACACACCCCTCAGCGTGGTGATACACACCACACGCTCTGCTGCTAAAGCTCCCAGGAAAGGCCGACGATACTGCGAAACGTAAGAGTCGCACCTCATTTGGAAGGGACAATGTGATAACTCGGCTTATTGTCAGGTGACTGGAGCCACGAGCGGAAAATGAACCGCTAATTAGACAGTGTGAAGGTATGAAACAGTACAGTCACTTTGATATATTAAGTGTGTGAGATGAGTCGGAGATCAGGGTCGAGATACGCAGTCTGTCCAAACGCAAACACAGCACAGAGTAAACACACAGAGTGACACTAAACGCTATAGAGAAAATAGCTTGGAATTATGAAATAACCAGCTACACGGCTTCGCCTTTTGTTTGGCGAAACGTTACTGTGGTCGCTGATGTGTAATAATACGCTCTATGTTTTATCTCAGTGTGAGCCACATACTGTAGAGGAGCCCATATGAGCCGGCATACCCACAGCATGTAACCACATTCCTGCCTTCTGACCACAAAACTGTCTCTCCTCATGCAGAGAAAAACACTGGAGATGAGGACAGAAAATGAAAGGCTGAGGGCATTTCCACTACATCATTTCAGTTTAGTTTTAGTGACTTTCGCTGACCACTTGTGGAGTCATTACAGCTGTAAAGGATTATTCAATTACCTTTGGACCGAACTTGCTTACAAGTGAAAACAAACCCGGGCCGAGCTATCTCTGGTGACTGTGCGGTCGGTACATTGGAAACATATTTTTTAATTTTTGTAGAGTAATAACATAAATCACTGTATTTGGAACCCCATAGACATTATTGACATTTATGCTGAAGTGAAATGAACACCCAGAAGCTTTTAGGGATGAAAGGGCAGCAGCTGTTGGCAGCAGATGATAATTGGCCTGCACTACTAAGGGAACCGATGCCTCCATAGTCATTCACACACAACAGGAGACGCACTATATATTGTTTCTGTGTGAGAGCGGCGCATTATTATGAATGTGAAAAACACAATGTGCAATCAAAGTAAAAACAATCGGGGTATTATTAGCAGCTCAGCAAGATGTGAATGTACAATTCTGAGCTCACTCCACCTACTGGCACATGTGTCTGGAAGGATGCCACACCGCAGCACACCTAAATAATAAGCAGCGTGTCAAGTTGGGAACACTCAAACTCCTACACCTAAATCTGCAGGGAGCTCTAATGCAAACAAAACTTTTAATAATTAGATGACTCTGTATCCGGCACAGTTAATTGCCTTATCATATTGTCCCTCTGGATTCAAGAGGTAATGTGTCATCTTTATGCATGACAATGAAAAACACGGACGTGATTTATCTGCCTACACGTTATCACACCGCATACAGTATCGCCGGGCTTTTTCCGGAATTTATAGAGCCCACTGTGGGATGGAACTTGAGCGTACTCGACACATCCTCGCTGGTATTTGACTGCTGCTTAAGTTCTGGGTTTGTACAGTATGCAAATTTGAGCAACATATGTATAAGCAAGTCAAGCTTTGCAAGTGAAGTGTGTGTGTGTTGGTGCAGTGTGTTTATGGCTTCATACTTAATAAAATATTTTTAATTAGCAAGAATTTATCATTGTGATTAAACAGGAAATGGAATTTATTTTTACATTATTTTTACTCATGAAATTTATTGCATATATTATATAACTTAATCACAGAGTACAACGCAGTATAATTTGTTTCTTCTAATCTAATTAAAATAAGATGACAGTATGATTTCTGAAGTCTGCAGAACACAACTTAAACTGGTTTATACAGCTCTGGAAAGTATTATTTTTTTAGAGTAAAATGAAAAAAAAAAAAAAAACAACAACCGGCAGCATTTCTCGAAAATGAGAATTTTGTTATTTAAAGCAATCATTTTCAGAAAAATGACAACTGTTGTCTCCGGACCTCAAATAATACAAAGAAAACAAGCTTCATATTCATTTTTAAACAACACAACACTAATGAGAGAGAGCGTTCAATATTTGGAGGATTTTCAGTCACTGCTTTCATGCATTTTGATGTGCTCTCTGCTGGTCTTTCACATTACTGTCGGCCACTTCTGGCATAAAAATGAAAGCGGTTCGGTCACGTTTGATGGTTCGTGACCGTCCGTCTTCCTGCTGATTGCATTCCAGTGGTTTTCACCCGCATTCAGGTCGAAGTCCATAATAGTTTCTTTATTCCAGTGCGGCACGAGTGTTATTTACCAAAACTATATGTTCAAAAATACACTTACACAACAATCTGACAGATGAAACATTTTAACACAACATTTTAACAATGAAAGCAGAAGTTTAACCCTTTATTGGGCAAGTGACTATTTTTGATCATTTCCGCACATATTAAGACAGTGACAGCAACAGTTCCAGTGAGGACAGTCAGTCAACAATCTCAGGTCCAATGTGGTCTACAGGGTCTGTAAGGTCCACCTCTGCATCAACAGTGAGTGTACCTGCTTTGTTAGGTACCATGAAGTAATGGTACTAATGTAAGTAATGATGTTCAAAGGGATAATGTGGATGTTGACAGATGTCTGGATCAGTACTTATGTTGGTCTAATGTTCTAAAATACATTTCTTTGACATTACATGTGCTTTTCTTGCATTTCTTAATATATACTTCTTGGATATATATATTTTTTTTCTGCTTACGGACAAGGAACCAAATATGGTAACTTCCTTGACCTTGATTTTCTACATTTTGAAAATTTTCACAAAAGTAGTAAAGTCTTGTTATGTCCTCCAATAACACACTAATATTGAAATTTTGAATTCCTGAGTGCCCTATAAAGGGTTAAATTTGGATGTTTTTTGCATCCTGAAACACTAAGACAAGTCACTGTTGGATAAGACTAGACACCCACAGAATTGTCATTTTGTACGCATGCTTTTCTACACCACAGATGTTTGCCTATTCTGAAAATAAATACATTACACTATTTGTGTTTCTCAGCGGGTCAGAAACGGAACAGTACTGATTGGGGCCCACCTGGAGCGAGAACCCTGCACTTGTACATCTCCGACCCTCATTGTGACAGCGATAGCCATTTCTCGCTCTATACAATAATGGTAATGGTAAAGAAGGACTTGATGATAGTGGGAGTGACAGCAGTGCCGGTGGTGCTAGTGATGAGCACGATGATGATCATGATCTGCTATTGCTGCCAATGATACTGTTGAGTCTTCCACAGGTAAAGAGAAGCACTGCAGATATGCAGCCTGTATCAGGATGACGGCAGGGGGTCCTGGCCAGCAGCGGCGGCAGGATAGGCCAAATCACATTAAGTGGAATGAATGTGATTGGGCCCCGGGCTTGTCATCAACACACAGGCCCCCAATTGTTTCTGGATTACACTGTGAAGGGCAGCGAAGGAGGATCCAAAAATTGCATGGCGTTTACTGCTCAGTGATTGGAGGTAGGGGTGTACGCAGCCATCTGTGGATTTCAATGTAAGACTGTGTGTGTGTGTGTGTGTGTGTGTGTGTGTGTGTGTGTGTTCGGTATGGAACAGTGCGACAGACACACGTCAGGCCTCTCAAAGAAGAAAGAGAGATGAGAAACATCACTTTTAAAGTGTAGAAGCGTGTGTTTTTTTTGCCACCAGCAAAGAACACTTTGAGCCCCAGATTTAGCGTCAAACAGCCTCTTAAGTGTCACCCTGTCTTGTAGCGACACATGCACTCCGGTGGATGTCTCTATCTCTCTATGTCACTTTGCTTCTGACAGCTTCTCTTTAGACTCTTACTCTGTGGATGGAGCCACTTTTCTGATCCATCAATCCTTGAGAAGACCCGAAAAGAAGACAGAGAGGAGGAAGAGTCTAGTGGATGGAGATGAGAGCGGACTTGTCAGACATACAGAGTGTCTGTCTTTGATTAAAATAGCACGTTTCGGAGCAACGCGGCGTGCTGGTTGTGAAGCGGCGTGGCAATGTGAAGGCCCTGGTCGATAGCACTCCACCGCAGCGGAATATGAAAAGTATTGATCTGCTATTTACCTCGGACAGCTTTGAGCACAAAGCCTGTGATGTTTCTGTAGCCAACCCTTCAAGTCAATACATTCTTCTTTTCTCTACATCACTCTGACTTGTAAAGAGAGGGAAAAGAAGTTCCTGTCATATCACACACAAAAAAATGCATTCTGCTTTTGAGTTTTTGTGTTGGAGGGGTCAGGCCGGTGGTGGTGCTTATCATCTCATGGATCTGGTGCAGTGGAAGACGATCAGGGCACCAGGCTAATGAAGGCTGGGGTCAAATGGAGAGAGGTTAGAGCCAAAGAGAGGCGGTTTGTGGCAGGAAGAGACAAAGGCTGAAGGAAGAAGGATGAGGGTTAGCCAAGGCCATGACCTCATGTCTTTTACACATGTACACATGAGGCTCGTACTCATGTTTGTGAGTCAGCCAGACAAAACAAACCACACAGGGCTTCCTTTTCCTCTCAGTCCCATAAAATACACCAAAAAAATTGTTTTACAGGGAACTTTACAAGTGAAAAAAATATAAACTATAACTGAAGGTCTAGTTATGTGGTTATGTGAATTAAATAGTTGTGTGCCCCTTGAGAAAATAACTTAATGGATGCAAAAAAGAAGTAAGATGTTTTATAAGATATGGCAACCATTTTTAAACTATATGGAAAATCTACCAGCACATCAGATTGGTTAATCTTTTTGTATTCCAGTAGGGTTTGTAGGATCTAGGAGGTGTGATGTCACCATGTGTTTCTCTATGTTTCATATGTTTCTCTTTTTATTTCTTCTTCTTCTTCTTTTTTGTTCGTGTATATGTCTGTTGTCTTTGGTCCTGTCATTGTGAGTTGATGATATTGTCTTGTTTTGTAAGTATGTAACTGTATTTTTGTTCTTTAAAAAATAAAAAATAAAATATTAAAAAAAAAGATCTAGTTGGTTGATACCACACAGTAGTACTGTATAGTGCCATTGTTACAGATGAAAGAGTTTTATGCACATTTAGTGACAAATATTCACATTGTGTTATTTAATTCTAATGAAGCAGCTGCAAGTACGATTATCTAAGACAAAACAGGAAGGTAACCACTTCTAAAATGTTTGTTGGTAAGGTTGGACTGTTTTTGGAGTGTGTGTTTATATTGTATTAGGGACATGGAAATTTGGATATTTGTACACTGTTTTTATATTATACTTGTTTATAATGTAAATGTATTTCTTTCTCGAAAAGCCCAACCAAAGATGGGAGTTGCAAATTAGTTAAATGCTATATTCTCTTTGTGCAGAACATCAGATATGTCCACTATGTTTCACGGCATTGTTCCTGATAAATAAATGAATAAATAAATAAACATATTACATTGTAACTTAACACTAGATAAGTTAACTTATGTGGTTATTATCATACACACTGGCCTTTAAAACCATCTTTCATAGGGAACTACATCAATAATATACTTAGAAATTCACTCTCTTTGGGATTAGTGTGGTGCAAAATAGAATCAAAAATTAAATCAATTAAATGAATAAAAATAATTTTTAAAAATTGGAACAGACATATCATGTATAATGAAAATTAGTATAATGTTTGACAGTGATTACCATGATAGGATATGACAACAATGACCCAAAACAGGCATTTAAGGTGAATAGAATTAGAGATTGCTCTGAATTTCAAGATTATTGGAAATATTTGATATGATTTATATGCACGAGTCAGTCTAACGTAATATGGACCTGGCTGGTTTGATATACTTTAATGTGGAAATGTCACATATTGTACCTTTAAGCCTCCAGACTGTGAAAAATCTGTGGAATCAAAAGAACTGACAAACATGTTTAAGCGTTCAGATCTCATGTAAGAGTCCTACTGAGAGAAAGACACTGGGGACAATACTCTCTGTTAAAGCTTGCTGATCCCGGATCAGAGCGGGGTAAGGCCAGCAGGGAGTAATGCAGAGAGACAGACAAGCAGAGAGCTGTGGTATAAGAGAGTGAAGAGCAGCCCCAGAGACTGGAGAGAGCTGGTTCACTCAGGAGAAACGCACACTGAGAGAAATTGAATTTCTGCTCCAATCTGCATGCAGCCCCACTGTGTTCTTAATGAAGCTAAAGGCTGTGTGGGGATACTTGTATGACGATGCAATCACAACCTTTAATACAACGTCTCTCAGCCTGATTATCAGTCCTGTTCTGTGTCATCAGGTCTGTTCTAGGGGCTGAGTGAATAAGTGGGAAAACAGAAAGAGACTGTGATTAGAATCGAGTGAGTAAACGCACCAGGGTGGCAGAGAATTGGACACATCTGCTGTGATCAGAGGAGAGGTGTGGTTCTGCGGACCTTTAAGTAGCTGGATTAACCACTGGCCACGGGGCTATTGATGTTATTGAACTGACAGTGTGATGAATGGAGTCCTTCCACAAGGTGTATGAGTCTGCTGCCGTCCCTGGTTAGCGTTCACAGGTCGGGCGGTGCCGGAGAACACACAACCGCCGGCAATTAATCTTAAAAGCAAAAGATTTCGGTTACGCTGGCTTTGATTATCATAGGCAGAGTCAAAATTTGCATGATTACCAGGAACGTACCCAGAGGCTACATCCCCCAGTGACCCCTAGTTAACTGTGATTAATCCACGCTGCAAAGGTTAACCTGCTACCAGATGTATGCATGTCGATATGGACGCCTTTCAGCAGAGATCACCGTTCACTGAATTTAAAAATGGTAGCGGTGGACCATCAGGTTTCGCTGCCGCATAACATTTCAACCCATTTTGTGGATTTTTTTCTCTATATCTAACCTTTCTCAAGTGATTTATCACCATTTGTTGTAATATTATCTTCTTTTAGTTTGTGTTTTGTCAGTGAAAATCGGGTATTTTCCTCTATTTAATTCACTGATCAGATTAAAGTTGAGGGTTATTATATCAAAAACAGAGAAAACTGAAGAAAATGTGACTTTTTCAGTAAAATCTATCATTAATTGAACATAAAACCAAGTGTGTCCATCCACTGTCATTGATCCAACTCCATGGGTTTTACTGTTGAATCAATGTTGAAGAAGATGACGGTGTTTCCATGGTAACTACGGAGCCTCTGAATGTCCAAATGGGTCATATCTGATGACCATGAAAAGATGACAAACTGCATTTTACACCAATTATTTATATATATATTGATAGGATTAATGGATCAACAGGTATTAGTTTATATCAGTAGATGGTTTTGGTCGACAGTGGCTAATTCAATACAAAGACGTACAGTTTGTGGTTGTTACAATTTCATTTAAATACATTTCAAAGCGGCTATTCTATGCTGAGCAGCTCTTTCACCCTGCGCAGCATGACTAATCCAAGAAAAGAAGAGCTTGACAAAGTGAGAGAAAATACATGATTACTTCTGTGTTTATTTAAATATCCCATTCTGCAGACCCGACTCACTCTAAGAGTCAATTAGACAGTCAAAGATTCACTCCAATTACTTTCTTAATCTAATGCGCTGAGTTAATTTTCGTTCTCTTAGAACAATATGTAGTCATTTGGGGAAGCTTAGAGTGAATTAAAAGTATTCAATGTGCATTGATGTTTCTGTACTGTAGCTAAAACAGAACGTTCCTTTACATCACCAATGAAAATGTGATTATTTTTCAAAGAACTAATGTCAGATGATAAAAAATACACAGTCGTACTTGTATTCTGTTCTTTTGTGAATCTGACTTTGGGGGCAAAAGTGGGTGTTTAGACTTAAAATAGTACCACATGAAAATATGCAGGCTTTTAGCAGTTTCATGTGACCACTTGGCTTTTGCACCAATGCAGGAAAAATATTCACCATGCTGGGCAAAGAAATGTGGTGAGGCACAAATTACTGAAATATCACTTCAGAACTTTTCCTAGATAATAAAATACTTTGAAACATTTGAAAGCAGAATATGTCATTAAGGCATACTATACACAGCCTGGCTACAAATGAACAAATAGTTCAGATCCTGTCATTGGATCTAAAGGAGACCTGCTGAGTGGTGTTCATTGGGTGTCTTGCTTTAGTAATGGCATTCATTCTCTATGTGAGATACCTGTCTGTGATGCAACATCCTGTTATATTGCATTGTTTGTACTGTATTGATATTAAAAGATGGAGACAACCCAATGCCAGCGTAGGTGTGAAATACACAGCCCGCCACTGTGGAGCAATATCTACATACAGTTCTGTTTGTTTCTAACTTTAATATGTTACCAAGTCCCATAAAGTTACCATAACCCATAAAGAACCAGTGCTACTTTTGTGGCAATTCCTGAATGATTTTTTTTCTCTCTATTTAAGCTTTCTTAAGTGATTTATCACCATTTATTATAATATTATCCTCTGTAGTTTGCTTTTTTTTTAATGAGAAGCAGGTATTTTCCCATATTTAATTCACTGGTCATATAGATGTTCATAAAAGCTCACATTAAAGTTGATTGTCATAATATCAGAAACAGAGAAAACTCCATGGGTTTTACTGGTGAATCAATGTTGTAAAAGATAACAGTGTCTTCCATGGTAACTACAGAGCCTCTGAACATCCAAATGGGTCATATCTGATGACCATGAAAAGATGATAAACTGTATTTTACACCAATTATTTACATGTTTTGATAGGATTAGTGGATCAACAAGTATTAAACAGTTTAGATCAGTAGACAGTTTTGACCGACGGTGGATGTTTGGGTCTTTGTGGGTTAATTGGCAATGGTCACATCAGCCCACATAACCCTATACATCTTCAAACTATGTCTTTTGGTTTTTGTTAACTCATTACTAGAGCTACAGCTGGGTGATAGGGTCAAAAATTAACTCTCTTTTTTTTATTTTCAGTGTTATGGATGATTTACAGTTAGAGTCGACTGTTTTCTGGCGATAACTGATTGAAAAATCCATGTGACCTATAAGAAACAGACCGACTGTTATTATATTACATGAAGCAAAACAGGATGCATTTAAATTTTGTTTTGCACAGGAAAGGCTTCCAGAAGAATAATGTGGATTTTGCAAAATAGACACTTTTCCTGATTTTCACAACAGAAATCATTACTGAGTGCTTAAATTGATGCGATACACTTCCCACCTCTACCTAAAGCATATTATTTAACATCTGTTCCTCCAGTTATACATTTTGCAGAGGTGTAGACTCTATAATAATTTTCTTCTGTAGCCATCTTTTTCTTCCGCGGGTGTACGCTGCATGTGAATAACCACATCTGCATGCGGACACAAATGTTTGCGCACAACAACACACACACACACACACGCACACACATCCTCTGTTTCTGTGTAATCACATGTAATCAAGCAGCCAACATGTTTCATCTTGTTAATTTGTAATATTTGCAGGGCTGCAGAGGTTCCTGGGGGTGTTGTTTAACTAATCCAATGATAAGGTCTGGAGGATTACTCTTATTGGGCTCCACATTCCTCCTCTCTGTTTAGCAGCGAGAGGCTAAACTCAGTCAGCTGAGCTCCTCTGTGAACAGCAAATCACTTCGCTATTCAGACATGCAGTCGTCCTGACCAGAGCCGACCCCGTTCCTCCCAGTCACAGAAAGCAAATCATGATCATCTGCATGACACCGACTTAACAGACCACACCTGCCTCCTCTTTGATATACAGACTAGAATAGATAATAAATCCAAATACAAGATGTGGAAACACAGATACACGAGGACAAGCCAGAGAGATGAAAGATAGAGAAAAGATTTGGTGAAGAACAGCAGGACGAGACCAGTTCATCCTCTTTTATGGAAACAATCTGTTATTGTCCATCAAGAAAGCATAAAACAAACATTCCCCAGAAACATTTATTTGGCCTCCAAACAAAACCATCAGGCCAATCAGATACTGGTGATATTTCACTGAGTCTTATTTCTTCTTCACCTTGTCCTGACCCAGCGTGATGTGTCTTATCTGTGCTGGGTGAGACAGGTTTGGACAGAGGTGGTCTTTTTCCAATTTCTTTTATTGCTTTTTATGACCAACGTATAAGTTTTTGTGGTTCAGAGGAAAAATGCATGACATTTTTTTCTCCGTAGATGAAATGTGATACATTTGCATGATGTTATATATTTAACCCATAAAAACCCAAACAGCCACTGGCAATCAAATGCATCTACTGATTTAAAATGTTTAATACCTGTTGATCCACTAATTCTATCACTACATGGAAATAATTGGTGTAAAATACAGTTTGTCATCTTTTCATGGTCATCAGATATGACCCATTTAGACGTTCAGAGGCTACGTAGTTACCATGGAAACACCGTCATCTTCTACAACATTGATTCACCAGTAAAACCCATGGAGTTGGATCGATGACAGTGGATGGAGACACTTGTTTTATGTTCAGTTGTTGATATCGTTGCTGAAATAGTCACTTTTTCTTCAGTTGTCTCTGTTTCTGGTATAATAACCCTCAACTTTAATCTGAGTTTTTATGAAAATCTACATGATCAATACATTAATATGTGGGAAAATACCTGATTTTCACAGAAAAAATGCTAAATATAA
The DNA here is from genome assembly GCA_037367365.1 of Apogon talboti. Taxonomy (NCBI): domain Eukaryota; kingdom Metazoa; phylum Chordata; class Actinopteri; order Kurtiformes; family Apogonidae; genus Apogon; species Apogon talboti. The sequence continues at coordinate 31,840,108 of JAPQRQ010000028.1, forward strand.
GGGACGATATTATAATAATTGGTGATAAATCACTTAAAGAATAAATAGGGACAAAAATCCATTTGGGAACTGTCACAAAAGTAGCACTGGGTCTTTTTTGGGTTAAGTTCAGTTTCACAAATTCCAAAAGTTTATTGTAAAAAACTTTAGTAATAATTGATATAGTGTTCTTTCTCTATAACCAATCACCAAAGCATCATTTTATAAATTGTCGATCTGTTTCGGTAAATTACTCTTTGCGAGATCTGCATCGCTGTCCTTATTTTTATTTTTATTTTTTTACTAAAAAACACCACAGAATCAAGTTGATGCCAGCCTTTAATCTAAAATAAGATTGCTTACATAAATACAGCAATTTTAGAAAAATAACAATGACAAAGAACAAAGAGAGTTTGGAACAGGAAAACATTTTTCCTTGTCTGTCGCTTCCTTTTGTTCAGAATAATCTCTCCTTAAAAACACCCAAACTTGAGAGAAAAAGTCTAAGAGAATAGCCGTGAAGAGACAGGTTGTCAGTGTTTTACCCGCAGAATTTAATCCCCTGAATAATGGCTCTACTTATTCTTTTTTTATGACAATGGTGGGAGCAGGACGAGACTCCTGGAAGCTCACGTACGCCTATAGGCACAGATGTACACGCCTACATGAACACAACTACCCTGGCAGTCTGGTACTGGTGCCAGTGTATTGTTCCAAATGTTTAGTTTTAGAGATACAGATCCTGCCTTCTTTTGATGAAGTAATTTCTGGCTGCAACCAAACTATGTCACACAAGAGCAACAAAAGCAAGTTTGGGAGACATGCTTGGCCGTCACGTAGCTGAATATAGCCACAACATATCTTGCTAAAGAATGATGAATTGCTTCCAAACACACTGTCGTTAGCATTAACAGTACATTGAACCGGTCGTCTGTGGAATTTTACAGAAACCAGCAGCGCATTCAAAAAGCTTTTATCTGTCTACTTTTTTTTTTTTTTCTGTACAGACCATGAAGGCAGCACAGAGAATTGGGCTTTTGACAGAAAAGCTGTTTTCTTCATATTCCCGGAGCTGCGGAACATTAGGACAGAATGTAAGAAAAAGCCGGAGCATTCCCTCGTAACTTTTGTGGAAGTGACCCTGAGCAAGGCAATTAACACCCGGCTGGTCAAGTAGAACGGCTCCATGAACAACAGTGGTGGAACCTTGGCTCCCAGAGGTGTGAAAGTGTGTAACTGAATGTGGGTGAAGCAGGGCGTTTCTGAAAAGCAGCCTAACATGCTCGGTCAAACTAGCCTGAGTAAATAAAGGCAAATAAATAAATAAAGCCTGTATTTTTCAGAGCACCGGCCACAGTGGAGGAAGCACTGTCATGCTGGTTTGAAAAAGATCCCCCCGAACACCGTCTAAAGCGCACAGCGGGGAACGCTGCCTTGGCCCACATCCTGTGCAAATTCACCTCATTTCAGTTTATTCAAAACACAATATTCTCATTACGCTCAGTTGGCTCGGTGCACTGTCATTTCATCTGGCTTTCTGCACACCAGCACATTAGCCCCTTTGGTCTAGTAATGTTCAGAACATAACCCATAAAGAACCATTGTAATGTGCCTCTGCCTCATTATTGCCAGGTCAGTGTATGGAGCAACACAGGAGAATAGGGTGCCTCGTATGGCTTGTTAATTCAACACCTCTCTCATTCACAGCAGCATTTGTACAGCTGGCCTTTTGAAGGGAGTTCAGACTATATACTCCTACACATGCAGACACATAGATATGCAGTGACACCGCACACACACAGACACACGAACCCAAGTCCCGGCTCTGACATCACTCCACACCAGTGGTTCTTGCCCAACCTTCAGCCCCCACCTTGGGAAATCACCCAGAGCCTGTCCAGCCACCAGGGCGTGAAATACACACCCCTGGAAAGCAACTGAGGTGGGTGGAAGGCCGGGGCCGCCGGGGGTGGCGAGGGGCCGGGAGGTGGCGAGTAGCAAGTGTGAGCGTGTGAGCTTTGGAGATGGAAAAATGAGTGGAGAAGTCAGAGACGAAATGCAAAGGGGAATGACTGTGAGCATGCTCTGGAGGGAGGGGGTGTGTGTGTGGGGGGGGTGTCGATCGGGATCGGAGGGTTAGAGTGGTGAGAGATGGAATTGAAGACGGATTAAATGGACACTAGGAGGAGGAGACGTAAGGAGGGGGCGCTTTGTGAAAAAAAAAAAGTTAAAAAAGGAGGTCTGGGGGTGCACTCTTGGCCTTCAGACTGGGGCTCCGTCACGCATCACGTCTCCGAGAGCCACTAGGGCCTGGCACTCCAGAGGGGAGTCGGCCCAACCTTTGTTACAGTGTAGGAGTGGGGAGTGACAAGGCATACCAGCATGTCTGACATGTCAGAGCAGTTGGCTGGGAGACCCTGAATGTGGTTGGGTCTGACGCTAGCCATCTGTAGCTTAAAAACAGGGCTGGACTGTTTTAATTGATGAAAACTGCCCCGGGAAGGATGTGGGATCGTGCTTCAAGGAGAAAACAAAGAGTGGTCGGTGATGTGTTGATTAAATGTTCACCAAGTTATTTCAGCAAGCAAACAAGGCCAGAATACCCTTGGAGGAACTCTAATGGTAGCTAAATCAAAGGGAGTGTATTTTCATCTGAAAGACAAATAGAAATATGCATGATCAGATTTGAGTATTCCTCAAGTCCCTGGTTGGATGTATTCATCCTTATTCTGTTCTCTCTAAGCGCTCCCTTTAATGTCACCCAGCGAAGGGAAGTGATGAAATGGAGCAATTATGTATCCATTTGTGCTATTCAGGTGAAACCAGGTGTAAAATTTCCAATCTGTGCACCTGCTGTATCTTCGATTCATTGTGCTTTCTCACCAGTGTCGCCTGTTAGATGGTAATATTCAAAATATGGACAAAATATTACATGCAATAAATCTATTTAACATTAACATATTGCTTTCTGCAGAGAAACATTGTTTTTTTTTTTGTTTTTTTTCCTTTGTAAGTTTAGCCCCAAAATTGCAGCAGCTAAGTGATGATAGCCAAACACAAACAAATTTATACGAGACGCATTACAGGATTGTTGAATTGTTGAGTTGTGCTGTAATAAGAGAAGGAACAAACTGCAATAAAACAAAATTGTCCCTCATCAAGAAGCAACATGCTTAATTTGATATCCAGACATTTAGGAATATGAGAAAGAAAACAATGGAGCATTCTCATCCAGACTGGGGAGAAATACATTCTTTGGTGAAAACAGATAGCCGAGTCATCTCCCGTCGGGCTGCAGATTAATTTTCATTTTCCAAACAGTTTGTGCATATAAATATTCATGAACCACCTTGAAAAGCAATGGGCGACTTTATAAGGCGGTCAGCGCAGAAACCAACAAACCCCCCTCCCGTCCCTGCAGCTGTGCTGGGGAGGGGGGGTTAGTTCATGATGAAAGACTCTCACTATCCACGACCTTTCCAGTCTAAAACAAAGATTTGCACAATTAACTACTTTTAAATGTCATCCAACTGCCAAATCTGCATATCAACGCCAAGCCTCGCATAGAAATTAGGATGTTTGTGGAGGAATCGTTTTTCTCCCTTGTCCCAAACCCTGTGCTACTAAATAGTGTTCTCTCTCATTTTAGCCAGGAAGGAAAATGTAAATGTCAACATATCTTGTGTGGAGATCCTTCTGTTGCTAATTAACCTTTGCCGTTTAGAAGCTAGACTGAGCTCTGCCTAAACACTGCAATTAACTCCAGCTTGAGAGACAGAGAGACAACATCTACATGGAGCCATGCAACCGGGAAATCACAGTGACTTCATTATCCCTCGCCGACGCACTGTTGCACACCTCACTTTTTTGAGGGTACTCATCAGTTGATATTTTCCTCAGGCGGCAGAATGAGCCTTATAGGGAGGATGCCCAAATTCAGTGGATTAACAAATCTCATTTCTTTTATCTTCATGAAGCTGGACAGAAAAGCTGGTTTAGTTGTAGCCCCTGGTGAGAGGAAAACCGTTATAGGGAAACTTATACTAATAAATCTCCATGCATCCATCTGACGACCGCCGGGGTCTGTCATGTTTAACTTCAACTTCCAGATGCAGTGACTGGGAGGGAAAAGTCTTCTTCCGCTAACTGACTCCAACCATCCAAAACAAGTCAACGTAGCGGAGTGATTCAAAGGCTCTCCTCTGGTGTTCTCTATGGGTCCTTGGGGTCTGAAAGGCTCAGACTCCTCTGGAGTCATGAATACCAACACTGAGCTCTCTCCTGCCGCTCAAAGGCAGTGTCAGTTACAAAGTCAACCCATTAACATCTTCACTATTCAACCCCACTCTCTTTCCCAAATGCAGAGTCAACATGAGCCAATAGACAGGCTGAATACCACAGGTAGCTGGGCAAGCACGAATACCTCACCGCTCCCGCTGGAACAGGGTGAGAACAGTATATGATGATTGACGGGAAATATTTTTCTTTTATATGATGATTAATATTGAAACTCTTGAAACACTCGGGCCAGATGCACGTAAATGATTGACAGAATTTCCAAAGGGAAAGGAAGAATCTGGGTTTGGAGAGGGCAGGGGTTAAAAGGAGAGAATGCTGGGAGATGCCAGAGTAAAGTTGACTCAGTGTAGGATGAATAGGACGGAGGACTGCTTTAGAAGACTCGACCCTCCACAGTCAGTCGGCGAAATCAAGTGAGAGACAAAGAGACAGTTCAAACAAATGGTGGAGAATATTCAAAGACTTAATTAGACCAAAAAATATGTTGAACACAAGACACTGCTTGAGGTGGAGAGCTATGAAGATCGCCCTCGTAATCCACCGCCGAGTGTTTTAGGCATAACGAAGTGATGTTCTCCGGGAAGGGATAAGGGCTGTTCTTCATCAGATTGATACTGCAGTAGATACGAACGACAAATGTCAAGCATCATCCTCAACAATCAGCAAGTTATTGCATGTTGTACACCTCGGTCTGATGCATTATAAATATGCTCCGCTGCAGTCGACCAGTGGTTGGAGAAGTATTCAGTGGAAAAGTGAGACCCTTAGTTGTATAAAAGTTTCTAAGTATTATCAGCTTAATGTATTTTAAATATGAAAAGTAAAAGTATTCATTGCGCAGTAAAATGGTCCCTGCAGTGTGTTACTATTATATATGATGTTTCTGGTTTCATTTTAGTGCTGCACATGTTTAGGTTGAGTTCATTTAAATTACTTTATGTGCTGTTGGGTAGCTGAGTCTGCAGCATGCATCACAATAACATCATCACACTGTATTGTATGTTGGTCCTGTGAGAGCATTGTTTCTCTAAAAAGCACACTTTTCTAACAGTGCTCTTTCCAGCTTTGGGATTGTGTATTTTCCAGTGTATCTAAGAAGAAAAAAAAATCTAAACATTTAGAGATACATGGTGTTCAGTCAACAGGGAAGGGATGAAAAATGACTATTTGAAAAAGCAGATATATAAAACCGAAAAAAAACAAAGTAATACAAATACCAGAAATCGGTACTACATTTGAATAAAGGTACGTACATTCCACCGGTGATGATCTACAACTGCGCACTGCCACATTTCTTGACAATACTCTAAATCTAAAGGAGTTTATATTACAGTGTAACTAAAACACAGCCTTCATCACGACTTGATCCGATGTCTTAGCTCTTCAGAGGTAGTTCAGAGGAACCCACAACTATTTAGTGGAGGACATCCGTCAATGTCAGCTATGATTAGGTCTTACAAAAAAAAAAAAATAATAATAATAATTTCTTAGGAAGACCAGATTTGTGTCCTTGCTGGTCCATCATGACAAATGTCCTGTATGGTCAGCGTCAACTCTTATCAGCACCTCATTAAAAATGTAATGACCACATGAATATTTACCAAGTTTAATTACCGCTCTCTATTGCTATTCTGCCCTACACACTTTTTTTCCTTTCCGGAGGGCAGACTCTCATCCCAGTGCTGGCCGAACGCCTCCTTCCACCTTGATGAATATTGCAGCAGTCCGAGTTGTGTGAACCATTGATGGAATCCACCTCAATCAGTGGGAGAATCGATGGCATACACACACATTTGCAAAGGCGCTAATTGGCGGCGGTAAAATTCAGCAAGCTGCATAATTTACCCAAGAGAGAAAGAGGAGTGGGTGCTGGGAGATCGGCTCATTTGTAGCAGAGATATAAAAAAAAAAAAAAAAACCCTGTCATTCTAAAATCACAACACATACAGAGAAACTAAAGGCCACATTATTAATGTCTCTGCATGTCAGGACAAATAGAGTACAAGCTACTGGAGGTACTGGAGGGACAATCATCTAGACTGTGACAACACCTGAACCTTTATTTGTTGGAATACATGATTAGATAATTGGATTTTCCCAGCACATGAAAAAGAATCGGAAAAAAATGCACAGTACCAAGTGGAGATGTTTTTTTCTTTGTTTTTTTTTTAACCCATAAAGACCCAAACATCCACCACCGACCAAAGGCATCTACTGTTCTAATATGTATAATAACTCTTGATCCACTAATTCTAGCAATACATGTAAATAATTGGTGTAAAATGCAGTTTGTCATCTTTTCATGGTCATCAGATATGACCTATTTAGACGTTCAGAAGCTCGGTAGTGAATGTGGAAATACCATCATCTTCTACAACATTAATTCACCAGTAAAACCCATGGAGTTAGATCAGTGACAGTGGATGGAGACACTTGCTTTTATGTTCAGTTATTTATATGTTTTGTTGAGAAAGACTTTTAATTTGATGTAATAACCTTTGAATTTATGAACATCTACATGATCAGAAAACTTAAATATAGGAAAAAAACTGATTTTTACTGAACTAATGCAGAGGATATTATAATAAATTTTGATAAATCATTTCAGAAAGACAATGTAAGTTATGACACAAATAGCTGTGGGTCTTAAAGGGTTAAAGGGAAAACTTGTGGGAAATATCCAGGACATAGTCACGTTTCCAATGTATTGTTTGAAAGTTTAGTCAAACATCAGCTCATTGAGGAAATCTATGCATTATTGAATTCTATTAATGAATTATAAAGTTGCTTAGTGTTGATGGAATGGGAGGGAATTTTATTTGTGTGAAGTTCGTGTTGGACTTTGACCACAAAGATTCATAAAAAAGCTTCTAGAATAGATCAGAGGCACCAAAGACCTCATGAAACCTCTTTGGGACTCTTTATGATGGATGTAGAAATGCAGTTAAGTTGAAATGGAGTTAAGTAACACCAACAAACGACATAAAACTCCAAAACACATGAGCACATATTTATCTTAATGAACTTTAAATGCAATTTGGACAATAATTCTAGAACTTTGCTTTACTTATACCTGCTATACGTACACACAAAACATATCCTAAAGACTGTTTAAATCGGTCGAGTCATGTCCGCATCTGTTTCCTCGACATATTTCTTGCCTGTGAAGAGAAAAGTTGGTGATGAAAACAGTCCCCGTTGGTTTTTACTAAGGCTAAGAAAAGACGTCTGGAGGTGCGCCTCAAGTGAACGGTGCGCCACATTGATAAAACTGTGTTGACAACACAAAGAATCTATCTATGAAGAACCAACCTCTGCATCCTGTTTGATGCTATCTCCCGCTTTTGATCGCCAGACATGAAACAACACAAACACACCGAACAGTAAAATAGGCACTTGAAAGCAGCGATATTGTCAGAGACTAAGGACATATTGAGTGGCAGCTTTTTAGCTCTTTGAGGCCTTTGCTGCCACGCTGGGTAGCAAGCTGATGCCTCTGCGCTTTGTATCAGACGTGGAGCAGCTGTGATAGTGACAATACTGACCTTGAATTCACAAGTGTACCTTAAGGTTGATTGTAGTGTCATGCTTCTGAAAAGATAATATATGATCAGTGCATATGAGATTTCTGAAGAGACATCTTTATTTCTGCCAATACATAGGACTTGGTGTGTCATATGTGCAGTTTTGGGAGTAGCACGTTAAAGAAGTAATGCAATATGGTAACAGATTCCTTTTTGCTGTAACGCAGTAGTGTAAGGCATTACTAATCAATTTTCACTAATATTTTACACGGTACATGTTTAATAGCACTTGCATTACAACGCACTTTTTGCCCTCAAAATGAAAACAAAAAAAAAACCAAAACAGCAAGACTGTGAGACCTTCAGGAATCAGGAATGTAGCAGGAAAGTTCTATTTCCTGTTGGTGTTCAGCCAATGGGTGAAGACGGCAGAAGACAGTCTATTGTCCACGTGGACGTTTGCTCATTACCAACCCTAACCCTGCTTTACAGAAGCTAGTTAGCATGATCCCTGTGATCAGCAATGACAAGGTAAGCTAACGTTTCCATGACTAGTTAGAATTCTTTATCGATTGCCGATTTATCTACCGGCGTCCTTGGTGCTGCGCCCCCCTGTTTGAACATGTAAAATGTTGAAAAAAATGCAAGCGTTCCTGCTGGGATTTGAACATTGTAGATCGTAGAGTTACTTACTGAGCAAATTTCTGCGTCCCAAGGCTCTCCTATCTCTTATATTGGGGGGTGAGGGTGGGGGTGGGTGTTCCGGGTTCTACTGCATACGCACCATTTATGATGGGAGTCTGAATGTAAGTCAAAAGTAATACAGGAGTCATGTAACACATTACAATTCGAAGACAAGAATACTGTAAGGTAAGGAAATACTTTTAAATAATAGTAATAGGTAATCTGTAATGGATTACAGTTTGGAAGTAACTTGCACAGGTATTTGGGTATGGTGGAAAATGGGTCTGTAACCTGCTTTTTACCTAAGAATACAAAAGCAGCCTGCTTAAAAGTTTTATTTCCCTGTGTCTTCTGTTGTATTCGTCGCAGTCTTAACTGTTAAAAGGTAATTGATTTAATGAAAAGTCTTGCAAAAGCTTCAGGAAAAATGTTTAAGCAGTTCAGAGATGATGTAAAACTAGCAGACAAGTACTTCTCTGTCAAAGCGAATATTCCTCTTTTTCTTCAACTACCCCCATACAAAAGGAAAAGAAAAAAAAAAGCTTGAAGTAGTAGTGTTTTATTCATCTTTATGTAAATCCAGTCATTTACGGTTGCCTTAACAAATCAGGAATCAAGTGTGTCAACATCTAGCAGAGAAGAAAGTGCATATGGGGATTACAAAAGAACAGAAACAGAACAAAAAACAGGCCGAGGGAGAAACTCTCCGCCGGTTAAGTCTACAAATCTTGACAAGAGTAAAATGAACGTGTTTTTAATTGTCTGAAATCTCTATATAGTGTAGAAAGTTTACAGTTCTACTCAAATCCTAAGCTCAGCAAGCTATTGTTCAATATCTGAGTGACAGTTTGTGTGGAGGCTGAGCCAAGAGCTGGTTCACACCATAGAAAAATACCCTGGTTATTTGCATTTTCAACTGTACACTACTGAGTTTCTATAGAATAGATGAAAAATGACCAACCTACCAACTTCTACTGGCCCTGGTTATACAGTATGCCCCCGCAATGTGTTCTTTACAACCTCGACCACTTTGAAAGATAAATCCCTCAATGCTTTTGCTACATAGCTATTGTTACATGTATACGCTCAAAATCAATATTAGGCTAAGTAAATCACACAGTATTTATATATATAGATAGATGTATATATCAGATCAAATAAAGACAAAAATGTATTTGATAAACTAGTAGCAGATAAACATTTCTTTAGTAAATTCTGTGTTGATTTTCAAGTTGCCACTTCGATGGCGTTACCTACTAACCACTTAAGGCATCGTCTCCTCTTACCTGTCATCACGGTGGTTACTATTCTCATCATGTGATCCAGAGGATTTGGGTAAAAGGCAACTTGTATTTCAAGCGCTGTTTCCTTTCATTCTGACATGAGGTGATGCTCAGTTAACCCTATAAATTATGCACAATGTCAAAAGAAGAGTCACCCCAGCGTGTACAGATGTTGTATCCTACTTCAGATGGTACGAAGGGAATATCTCCACATGTAAAATGAGGTGAGCATCTTAATGTAAACATCCACCTTAAAAATGAAAAACACCGCTGTTCTTTTCCTGTCATGCAAACGCCAAAGCTTTGACTGATTCTCGCCTGCGTCCTTTGTCTCAACGCCACGGCAACAAGTCCTGTCCTTCAAACGTAGCCAAAGCCCGCGATCTCGTCGTAGTACGAGTCCGCGAATGCCTTTAATACTGTATGTAACATCCAGGAGAGGAGAGACGGCGCCATCCCAAAGAGATTGAAATTTCCGATTTCTCTAAATGTCACAAGTAAGATCATCTCTGCCGCTAGTAGTCAGACGCTGCGTCTTGCTCTTAAAGTTTCTGAAAGGTCTGGTGTGATCTCACATGTAACAGATGACACCTGGGGTTGGCGGAGGTCCACACGGAGCGCCGCAGCTTTAAATACGTCTCACTTTGATGCATTTCCCCTTTAGATGGAAGTGTCTGGTTTTCTCCTCGTGCATGTACTCCAACACTCTACTCAAGACTAAGGAGGACGTTCACAAATAATAGATAACAGATAAGAACACGTGTTGGCTTCGCACTAAAACAACTCATATCCCTGGTGGAAATGCAGTCTGACTGTTAACCTGAAGATGAAATCAGTACAGTAAGCCGTGACTAGTTTGTAAGACGTCTCCTTAAATTATAAAATACTGATGCTTATATTTGACCTATATGATTAAAATGGGAGATTTGCTTCAAGTTAAAGAGCTGATGGATTTTGAGAGTGTGTGTAGCTACATGTTCACATGCAGTTTTCAATCTGTGACTGAGAAGCAAACAGGACCGAGCTACAAACATTGTGTATGTACACAAAAAAAAGAACCTCTGTGTCGCTATGTGTTTGTGTGTGTATGTACGTAAATGCCTAAGAGTGTGTTAGCGATCCAGCAGTAGCTACGACGTGTTGGACGTGTTGGGGATCCAGCCCATTTGGTAAGCTCTCTCCAGGGTTCTCTTGCAGTCCTGCATCACGGTGCTGAACACGATGTGAGGATACTGGACCACCAGTCTCTCCACTGTCTCCTCGTTCACCTGCAAACATAAGAAGAGTAGAAGAGTGGGATCATGGGAGTCGCTGTTTTAAATCCCACTGCAGAAGAGACTCAGGTTGAAAAAAAATTGAAAAATCGGTATTTACTATTTATTTATTGTTGATTATTTAATGTATCTATTTGTCGTTGTCCTCCAATGACCCATCCTTTGTATTTGTGTACTGATTCATGTTTGACACATCGCACTTTGATTGTTGACTGATGTCTGTGGTAAGCTGCAAATGAACTGCCCGTATGGGATTAATAAAGGTATCTATCTATCTATCTATCTATCTATCTAAGCTCGGCATATGTTTGTCACACCACAGTCCTCTGACAACCACACATCTTTAAAAAGTCAACTTTTCATGAGCTCAGAA
>JAPQRQ010000028.1:31897543-31950632 GCA_037367365.1 Apogon talboti
CTCCCGCTCTTTTGCTCTTCATGGCATATTGTCTTCTTTTCCTCACTCCTGCCCTCCTCCCCTCCTCTTTCCTGTGTCTGGGATTATGAGATCTCTAACTGTAGTGGCCTTGTCTCTGGCTGTCGGGGTCCCGCTGAGGTGACCCGGCGTGTCCATTGTCAGCATTAGGCTTAGAGTTGTGGCAGCAGCACTTGTCAGACATTGTTTTGCATACTTTTTCCATTCCGTCCTGTTTTTTACATTGGTCTTTTTTTTTTTTTTTTTTTTTTACTCCCAAACACACACTGGAATAACTCTGTCCCTGTTTCTGTAAAATCAAGAAGGCAAATTCAAGACAGGCAGCTACAGCATGTGCACAGCTTAAAAAGAAAATGATGTGGAAAAGCTGGAAACTGTGTCTGAAGTTTGTGATCTTGCATCAATTTTCAGAGTTTCAGGAGTTTATTAATAGTTATAGTGGGTACTGGATAACCTTCTGATTAAATAATCTTTCCATACTTTACCAGATGGTGGTGTCAGGGGTCAGATAAGAAGACGGGAACACTTAACAAAATCTATTTTTTCCAAAAGAACATTGAAAAAGTTTTTGATTGTCTTAATTGTCTGCTCATACCTGGGTGCTGCAAATATAGTTTTCCCACATATTTTAGGCTCCTGTTTAACAGCTTGTGTTTAATAGTATATGGTGAAACTACTGGAGTAGCTGTGAGGCAGGACAAGTCCTCAGAGAGTTCAGTTTCACCTGCTGTTGAGTTCCTCTGGGCCGTTGGACTCCGCGGCCAGAGACATTCCAGCCAGGATTAGACTCTGTATGGCAAACGGAAGCATAAATACGCGGGGTTGCGGGGGCTCATTTATTCTGTAACTGGGAGAGCATTTGGCTGTTTTGAGATTGAAATACCTTTAATATTTATAAGGAAAGAAGTCGAGGCAGATATTTGCACGGGAGTTAATACATACTGTATATTCTACCGTGTCCCTCAGAGGATTTTACAATTGGAAAAAAAAAAAAAAAAAAACTTTGGTAAAAATTGCAAAAACTTTTCCGATTCATTTTCAACCCAAACAAAATGAGGGGAAATGTATCTTCTACTTTTCTTGAAAAATACTTGATGATTTGCAAATATTTCAGTAAAATTATTTTTTCATGAGAAACAAGAGAAACAAGTTGGTTATTAGCCAGTGGGAAAAGAGGTGCACTGTATTTCTTGTGTTGGATCAAGACCGCCTGCTTGGCTTTGGGTGGAGTGATGAAATATTCATCACTGTTTGTGATCTCTAAGAAGTAGTACTCGCAAATCTTGCACGCTATTCATGAGAAATGAAGTCAAAGTAGACATGTTGTCAGCATGAAGGTGACGGAAGGTTGTCTTGTCTGGTTTTATATCCTTAATCCAAAATATTCATGATGGCCAGTCCGTAGAAAATTCCTCTGGTTTTTATTTGGTCCTGATTTTTGTTGACGACTTTTGTTTTTTCAGAACTTGTTAAAATACAGTTTGACCAATCAGATTGTTTGAAGGCTGGCCCTGGATGTGCTGGGTTCCCTTGTTAACAGATTGACGGATTGAGAGGTGTCAGTTGCCAGGTACGTGACGGTGTCAGACTTGTCAATCTGTGAGTGACATCAAGTTCACAGGCGCTTTAATAATGCAGTACAGCCACACTTTTATGTCCTCGGCTCTCCATCTTCTCCTTTCCCCGGGACGTAGAGAGCTGTCCTCACATTAAGGCCAGGTCTGATTGCGTCTGCCGTTGTACATTAGCAGCAAAGCCTTCCTGCCTGTATCACTGTTAAGAGGAACATGGCACGAAGATGGCTGAATTATTCACACTCATAATCGGCCTTTATGTCCTGCTGCCAAGCCTGGCCCCACTGTTATTCTAGTGCATAATTGATAGTGTTCAGAAGTGGAAAAGTTAGAATAGCAGAAGTAATGCGAAGCGAAAGTGTAGTCAGGCAGCACAAGAAGGGGAGAAGGGGATTGGTGGGGTAGTGAGTGGGATAGAGGGTTGGAGGTGGGCCTCTATAGGAGTTTTTACACAGAGCTTGTGTTAGCCTTTACGGGGCTTAGGCCCAGCTAGCGTGAGGATCGCGTGTGTAGGCCAGCCAGACTAGTCTGCCGAGAGAGAGGAGAGGGGGATAAGAGGGGGATGAAAGGAGGTGGGAGGGAGACGAGATGGGGATCCAGAGTAACAAGGCCTGACGCTGAGCCGGCCCAGAATGTGGTCTGCTCTCCCCCCAAAGTTACTCTGGGTCTCCGCTGTGGGCAAATATATTTTAAAGGTGAATTAAACTTGATCGCTGAATGAAAAGGTTTAAGTTTGCATTTTGAGACATTTTTGCTCGAAATATTCATAGCTGCCATAGACCTGTTTTGTTATCCGTGCTGTAAACTTTAGGTTTAGCATTTGTGGGAGTTTAATCCACCAAGTTTTTCCACTACTTCAGGAAGGTAAGGGGAGCACCGACTTCACATTACAACCATGTGATACAATCAATAAACAGCAACCTCCAGAGAAGAGCAGTGATTGGCTGTACTCCAACAACAGTAAAGGGAGGCTATCAATGGAGAATTAGAGTGAGAATGTTTCTAGACGATAATACCCCATTGTTTTGTAATGGGAAAGTAATATTGAACTGTAACCTTCATCTGCTGGTTCTTTTTGGAATACTTTTTAAGACTGTTTATTTCTTCATGCCGGTTGATATTTCTTGGTGCAAACTCTTTGCAAGTCCCGCCCAGTTTTCTTTACCAGATCACCCACTCAATGGAACACCCTGCCATTGAAGTATGAATGTTTCAGGTGAAGGTGTTAACACAGCCCCAGGTGTAGTCTATTTAACACCTCTCTGACCCTTAACAAAGCCTTACTAACTGCTGCCTAGCTCTGCCTTTTGTGTTCCATAACAAAGCCTTTTAGCTTCTAATAACACCACAGCACCGCCAGTGTCAAGAGAAACCTGAGATAAGGTCCACATCAGAGAGTTGGTGGGAACTGTTTAATCCGCTTCTCGAAACCAAACCAACACACAACAGGCAGGGATCATGTTTGGCAAAGTGGCCTGCTTTGATGGAGGGATCGGATGGTGTGAGCAGGGGGAATGGAGATGATGGAAGGCGGATAGAAAGGCGGCTGAATGCCACCAGCCTTTTACGGAGCTGTGAAAGAGAACATCTGGAGAATAATGCAGAGGGTTGTACACGGCGTGGACTGATGCTTATCCACACACTTAGGCAAACGCACACCATAATATCAGGTTGAGAGCAATATGACATACTGGTGATCTTGATTAAACCTCTGTATTCCAATCACAAGAAGAAAAAAATGCCTTGAATTTCAGCTCTAAATAAATTGTCCATACCAGTCACAAGAGGATATTTGTTCTTTATCCCACATAATACATATTAACTTGTATTACCAAATATGATGATATAATTGAAATTAAACGCCACCATTCAAGTTCTATATTTCTTTTATCAACATCACTCTTGTAATATATTAGAAAGCATCTTTCACTGGAGTCACTACACTGTGACCATAAAGCCGTCGAGTGGAAACATTAACAGCAATATGTCTCAGAAACTCATAAAACCAATTTACGAGTGCACTTAAGGTCCATACACCTACTGGAGCCATTCTATAAAGATGCAGACAGAGATTGCACCAAACTCTACCCAATTACCCACATTTAAAAGTAATAAATGTGGATCGATAAGCGATAGAATGTCTGTTATTCTCAGGCTTACGCTGTTATTTTGACTTTAAACACTCCTTTCCAGAACCAAATGCCACACACTACAAGCTTACCATTGATTTGTTGTATTGTTTCCTTCCTATAGGCTGCATGCCGCATTTAGCAGCTTTTACAAAAGTGGTTCAGAGCGGATGTTTTCATCTTTTGTGGTGTTTAAACTCTTAAGAGACTCGCCTCTAACTTATTAAAAACCACTATGCTTTTTGTCGCAAACATTCATTTTTATATGTGAAGATTTCTTGTTTTAAGGTATCCCAGATGAAAAAAGAAAAGAAAAATTCCAGTAATGAAAACTTAAATATTAAGAAAACGACATTGCTGTTGTGCTATCAGGGAAACAACAGAGGTGGCCTTTTGTAAAATAAAGTTCTTGGTCATTGGATGTGAATAAACCAGTATACATCGAACTCATGCTTATTTATTCACAGCTTGAATCGGTGTGCCTGTGTTGGAATGCTACTGTCGCTAGCAGGTATGGATTAGACCCCTTTCAGTCTCAATGTGAAGTTAATTGAGGGAATCCTCCTCCCTCGGTGGCCTGGGACTGCCTCAGATCTGCATCAAGACTCAGCTTACAAAGCACTACAGCGTCACTTTTTACTTGAGTCGAAGATTTCTGTCTCCAATCAGTTTGGACTGCGTCTGATAAATTATTTCTCCGTGACCTTTTACATGCTCTATCTGAACCCCTCCTCCTCCTCATCCCAACACCAGCCCCCTGTCACCACTAATGTAATGTCATTAATATGATATAATGGTGTATTACAGTGTCACTAATTAGGCAGTAGAGCAGTTTGATGTGTTATCATTACTCTCCTGCATTAATTACTTCACTAATGGTTTGCTTTTGCATATTTACATTCAACTGCAATCGCACTACATTGTTTTATTTTTTACATACATCAGATATTTAAAAAGAAATATAGTTTTCTGTATAGTTTTGTACACTGTGATTAGCCCCCTCACAACTCTGTAGACCTAATTAGCACACTATCAAGAAGAGTCTCATCAGGAAATGCCTCAGCTAATGGCTACGGTTGGCATTTACTTTAAATACCCACATGCCTAGTGGAGGGTGAGCTGCTGTCTTTTTGATACATTTGTCTGAACATGTGTTATTTATGTGAATTTTCTACATAAACACTCACTTAATTAAATGTCACAGCAAAGCTCAGCGCATATGCCATATGCCGATTTGCTCGCTGGGCTTACTGTCATGTGTGAGAAAAGATAAACTAATTCATGATTGATCTGGTATTATTTGCACGTCTTATATGAGTATTTGTATAAACACACTTAGCGTTAAATCATGAAGCCTTTGTGTCTTTACATTGTTGACGATTCCGCCATTCCATTCCATTCCGTCCTTGAAACCCATACAGGAAACGTCACGTCGGTACGTGCCGATCTGCTTATAGATCTGTCAGTGTTTCTGTTGTGCAAATGTTTTACTTCCACGTATCTGGACCGAATAATTTCTCTGCTTCTGGCTTTGTTTTCTCTGTGTCTCTGCCGGTCTTTTAATAGTGAATTTTTCTAGTGTTTTACAGCCTAGTAATGATTTTATAGCAGGCTGTTTTATACTGGTGTCTAAACCTGCAGCCTGGGCAGATTTACTGTGTTGCCGCCGTTGGGTAGTGAGCTCTAATTGGAAGGTCAGGGGGATGTGTTTCAGAGTAGCAAGAGATCACCCATGTACTGCAAATTTAAAGGTTATCCAAACCCACCCGCAGACATAAAGATGTAATTTTCCGGTTATTATATTAGCCATCTGGATGGAGAATATAGCATGATGAACTAATTAAAAAAATTACATTTTAAAATCAGTGTAAACTTGCTTTGGAAAAGGGCAAAACAAAAAAGTTATGGTCCTCATATAAATACTAACTTTGTTATTAGCATGAAAAAAGATCGCACTTATTATTTATAATCATGCAGGCTATTTTTAAATAGATGTACTGTGTTATGTAGTTAATTTAGGAAATTTTGTGTGAAAGTGAAATTGTTCCTCTCGGTTGCTTTGACACCAAGAAGAATTTTTTTTTCACATCCAGTCCTAGCGTCTTTCTTAAGAACAGCTGCTTCTGGTCGTGAATGGCATGCCATGAGTTAACCACACTGTAGGCTTGGCTGGAAGGCTGAGACGTCTGTACGCTCCGCTCTGTGTGCTCGAGGGGCTCCATTTCTACATTTCGTGCCACATTTCGTGTCTATCGCCGGCCGTCCTCTCACGCTTGCCTGGTCCCGTGTCGTTGATGGGGTTTGGGTGGAGGGTGGGGGTGAGGAGGGCATGGAGGGGTGGGGGTGGTGGTGGTAGATAAGTGGCCGCCGTCTGGTGTAGACTGGGTCACATGGTGGCCCCCGCTAAAAAGATTTCCTCAGATGATTCCTGGCACGCAATGGTTTGAACTCGCACACATCTGCAAACGGCTTGTTGACGAAAATTCACAGGGACACCACTTTGCAAATTTGGTGACACGGAAAAACAGATTTTTTATTGAGCCCCAGCCTGATTGGTGTGGGCCTTATGTGAGCTGTGTTTTTTTACGTTTTGTGTGCCCGTCTGCATCTTTGTCTATTAGCGTGTGTCTCTGTGTATCTATTTCTACGTGAGTATGTTTGTGCGTCCAAGTGTGGCTCGGTGCCTTTCCACCCACCCTTGGTAGCGATGCAGTTATTGACAACAGAAGGAAAGGTGAAGGTTCTGCAGACAAAGAGGCAGAATTTGCTGACCAGTGCATCCAGCGACAAAAGCCAAGGAGTGTGGACTGAAGGCAGGTTGCAGAGAAAGTAGATATACCATAAAAAGCCTGGCTCAAATGAACCGGCTTGGCTTGCTGACCAACACACTCTATTTTATTTCTTCCCTTTTTCTCATTCTCTCCTTCTCCTCCCCCCTTCTGTTTCCTTTCTTTCCTGTTTTTTTTTTTTTTTTAGAGGGCTGTCTGCCATTAAAGCAGATAAAATTGATTTTTCTCATTCTTCCTTTCCCCCCCTTTTCTTTTATTTAATACCCCTCTGCCATTGCCTACCCCCCACAGCCCAAATCAATACAGTATCTGCATGTACACTGGGATAAAATACAAGCGTACACCCTAACAGTGTCACAGCGGGGGTCGGCTATTCTTAATCCAGCGTCCTCTTGTTCCTTCAGCCTTTCTACCTGTTTCCTCTGACTACCATGTAGTGCTTTGTTTGTCTCTGTGTCTTTCTTCTGGTCCATCTATTCTCCCGCCCCCGCTGTCCTCATGTTATTTTATTCCGTCTAAGTTCCTCCCCTTCCTCCTCACTACCTCCCTCTCATCCCAGAGAAGATGTAATGCAGAAAGGTGAGAAAGTTAAGAGATTGAGAGTGCATTTACAGTGCACCTTTTCTCCTGTTTGCCTCCTCCTCTTCCCTGGGACGGCTGGTAATGAGAGTCTGAATGTGTGTACGTGGGTGTGTTGTGTGTGTGTGTAAGTAATGAGAGTCATATTGGTTCTTATGGGGTCAGTGAAAGCGATTGCACACAAAGGAGCAGGACGCTCAACATTATAACCCCTTAACCCTGGCAGTAATATTGTGTAGGTGAATGCGGGGTGCAGGTTATACTATATATGCACATGCTTTCTGCATTCCACTCTGCTTTACCCTTCTCCTTGTCCCTAATCGAGCTTTGTCCTGAAGGAAAACACAAATAGGCTCACGCTTGTAGGCCAAAACACGCACGCGATTCGCAGCAAATCAGTCAGGTACACGAACTGACGCACAGTCGCAAACACCGACATGAGTTCTTCATCTTTGTCTCCGTTTCTCTCCGACTGCTGTCTGACTACTTGACTATATTCAGCAATTCTGTAGAGCAGCATTGAGAGCTGTCAGGCCCAGTGTGGAGATCCCATGCTGGGCTTGCTGTTTCCTCGAGCTCCCCTCTCTGATGACAAATGACCTGTGTCTCCAGATCAGACACTGGGAGCTGCCGTGGGGGCGGGGTGAGGGAGGGTTTAATAGTGTAAAGTGGTCGGCTATATGGACTGAATTTTAAAAAGGCAGTACTGGAAAGGCAGTAAAGAAAAAAAAATGGGACATGAGAGGAAGAATGACCCATATATGTGAGGAATGGACCCCTCGAAGCGACAAGGACCTCATTCACCTTTTTGTTCATCGAGTCACCTTTACTCCGTATGATAAAATGCGTGCGTGTTGTTTTGCTATGAATCGAGCGGTTAAAAGATGAGCTGTAATGTCACTTGAACAGACAGTATTACATTAAGTTAAGCAAATAAGTATAAAGCCACATCCCTATACACCCATATCTATTTACAGTACACACAATGAAACACACCCACCTCTACAACACAATGTAGCTCATCAAAGCATAGAAATTCCCAGATCCTTCAGTGTACTAATGCAATTTATACAAAGTCCTCTGGATATTCATGACAAAGGACACAATAGAATCCCGTTAGACATTCAGCTCTAGAAAAAAAAAATAACTTCAGAATTGAGTACTGCTGAGTAATTTAGACCCATTAGAATAGCTGCTGATTGGAGACACTATTATTTCTGTGTATTGCTGAGTAAATGGCCTCTGATTCAGTGCTTGTCACAGGATGGGACAACCCAAGGGGGGACGGTGTGACTAACAGTTCCTCTTTGTTCAAGCCAAGGTTTTCAACAGGCTTTCAAAACCTCCATTTTTAAACAGAAACTGCCTAATTCATCCCACATGGTTCCCTATTTCTTCTCTCATTTTCTCCTTTTTTTTGCATTCATTTTGGCATTCATGCACACACACCGCGCATTATCTCCACACATCCACAGCTTTAACAGCCGTACACTTGTAAAAACATAGACAAAGACCCACATTTTACATGCATTCGCAAAAAACGTGCACCTTCGCTCTCGGCTCCTGCTTGGCTGTACCTTCCTCAGCCAGTCAGTCAATGTTGGATGTTGCTGATTCAGACAGCTGTCACAGCAGCATCAGCACTGGGGGCGATGCCAGACAGACACCATGCACTGCTACATAGACATTATCGTGTGTGTGTCTGTGTGTGTTTTGGGCAAATGTTTGCTCATTTAGTATCTGGGCTTTGCATCAGTAATTCAGGTTAATTCAGTTTTTTTTTCCCCCACAGTATTTAACCAAAGTTCTTTTTTTAACCAAAAATGTAGAGCATATTGTAATTGTATTGTTGTTAGACAAGGACAGTGATATGGTGCCAAAACAAGGAGTCACAGACTTGGCAGCCAGTGTTTAGCTTCCAGTGCATTTCATGTACCGTCACCTGTTTAGTCACTATAATTTGTCACGAAAAAACCTAATTTTGTGACAGATTTGACGCGACAGCCATTTCATAACAAAAAAATGTTTTTCAGCGATTTACTTCAGTAAAATGACCTCTGGAATTGGCTTAGTGGCAAGGAAAATTAACCTCAAATTTAAAGGGTCAGTTCACTGAAATAACAGAAAACACACTTTCCTTTTCATACTTTTCTAGCCTTTTGGAAACTTTAAGCCCTTTTGAAGGATCCATCTCTGTTAAATCTCCAACATGGATGGAATTTGGTTTGTGTATGAAATATTACATTAATAATCTGAATTTAGAGTATTTGTCCATATTTCTTCACATATCCCAAAGGAGGAATAGTATAGGATGGTTTCTCAATAAAATCGATGGTATATGTGAATTAGTGATAGTAATCTAAAACAGTACGTATAGAGATGCCCTCATTCACTAGCACTAGTAGGGGATAACTCTAGGAAATGTTTCTAAAAAGGGCTACATATCACAAGGGAGTAATTGAGGAGTAAGTGAAAAAATATATATATTTATAATTTTGTGCAAATCCCTGTTCCAATCACACTGAAGATTGTTGAGCAAGTGGTGGATCCGTGTCTGCACATTCAGATGCATGACTTCAGGATGTGCTCGTGTGTTGTCCTTTTCACTGAGCAAGTCCAAATGGTGGTTGATGAGTATGAGCACCACTTAGGGTTCTTAGCTCCCGCTGTGCCTCCACAGGGGGGGGTGCCCTCCATAGATTAGACACCATCTGCTAGCTGGCACTTGCACACACACAAACACATAGGCACCCTCATGCACGACATGCGCATCTGTTGCATGGTTCATCCTCTTCTACTTTATTTACCCTTATGTTTTCTTCTTAACCCTTTCCACCTTTTCCGTCGTTTTTTTGACTTTTCTTGACTTTTATCATCACCGACGCTGTTTGGGTGTTTTTATTTTTCTCCTGTGTGTATTTGCTGGTGATCCCCCACTAGTTCTTTGAGTTTTCGTCTACTCTTTGCCATTATGCTCGTCCTCTCTCTCCCCTTCTCCTTCCCTCCCACTGGGTGTCCTTTATTCTCTCTCTTTCCTTCCTTCTTCAGTCTCTCCTGCTGTCTTTCCCTCCTGAAGTATTTGGGTGTGAAAGTCCGTCATTAAAGAGATGGCTCCCCCCCCTCTCCTGCTGGGAGTAATCATCTATGAAAGGGGACACATTAATGCTACCACTGCTAACACTGTTGGCTCTGTACATGCATGTGCTGCTGTCTGAGTGGCCCATGATGCCAGTATGGCTCAATTTGTCTCCCCCGAGTCTCCCTCCTTATACATTCACCAAATCCTCCCTCAAGGTCACTCGGACCAGACTTGGGCTGTTTTTTTGTGTGTTTTTGTGTGTGTGTGTGTGCAGGTCTCACTCTGTCGCTGATCCCGTGACTCTTGCCTTCTTGTACCTTCATGAATAGGGTTCATTCTCTGCTGAATCACAGCCATATTTGTGAAATCCTATTTTTTTGAAATTGGCATATAATCCGCAGGCCAATTTCACAGGAACTGATGCTGAACTTAAATAAATGGCTGCATACCTTTGTGTCCATGAGAGAGTATGCTTGTGTCAGCTGTGTGTATTTTTGTAGGTGAACTGGTGCACATGTTCTATTTTAGTGTCAGCATTGTTTGTGTTGTGCCTTGTTTGTGAATGTGTGTGTTTGCAGGTATGTGTGTGGCATCTCTGTGTTTCATCCTGTCTCCTGGGGTTCAATGCTCTCTGGCTATTCTGAAGGTCAGAGATGACACTGTGGGAGAGGGGTCAGTCATCACTGCCACCCCTCCATCTCCTCGTCTCTCCATCTTTCCATCTCTCCATCTTTCCTTTCATGTGTTCTCATTTCTCTCTCTTGTGTGGCTCTTGGTATGTGGACTTTATTAAATTTTCCTCCGGGTGGGTGCCGGAGAAGACAGGAGGGGATCAGGGGAGCCATCCCCTCTTTGCTGCTTTCATCTATCTTTTCTCTTTCATTCCGGCGAGGGGACTCTGGTCTTAGGGTCCTTGTGGTGAAAAGGTAGCCAAGAAACCTCTGCCCTCTCTGGGCACTATGTTTCACTCCAGCTCCCTGATTCCATCTGGAGGTCAGAGAGGAAAGGAGATAAAAAGACATCTATCATTCCCTCTCTTTCTCTTCACATATTATATTGAGAATAGGGAGCAGCCCCTTTTAAAAGGCCTTAAGCTTGACAGGAAGGTAAAAACTTTGTTCTGCAGTCCTGCGCTTTTCATCAATCTTCCTCAATCAATGGAAATTAAGAAATGTGCTTTGCAACAGCTAAAAAAAATAGATTCAGCCTGGAATTGCTTTGCAAATTCAGTTAGTTTGCTGGATTCAGAGCTCTTCTTTTAATGAACGGGTCAACACGTCTAGTTGAAGGCGCACACAGGTAAGAGACAAGAACGTGTAAGAACATGTGTGTGTCTGTTTATTTCGAGCCATACAAGTATAGTTGTAAAGTAATTACAGCTGTTTAAATGCTAATGAAGGTATTTTATTCCCTTCTTATCTACTGTGATTAAGCACACCCTCTCATGTGGCCAGAACATCAGGTTATGCTTTTCTGTGTGTATGTAGATTCACGTTTGAGACACTAAGAGAGCAAGACACTTGAGGGATTAAGAGAGAATAAGGCAGTATAATTGAGATTGTACTGAAATATTATGTAAATTTGTGAAGCACCGTGAAGTAGAACATGAAAGAACTGGTTATTGTGCAGTTTTGTTCCGTTGGATTTACATTCATGGTTGTATTGAATCTGCTGGAACAACACCTATAATTTCATGTTTTGTCTGATTTTCTGTTTGTGTCTTTGTCATAGTTCTTATGCTGATGCTGAGTTTTGCTGCTGATGCTTTTTAGTACAATATAGATCATTCCTTGTTCTGCTCAGGTTCTTTCTGGTTTACACTGTCTGTGTTACATCTGGGGAATCAAATAAGGCAATTCCTTAAAATCATCCTTTTTCATCTATTTTACCTCTAACTGTGTCAGTGCATTGCTGTTAAAGCTTATTAAAAAGGGAGATTATTTACTTAAATTCCCCATGAAAAACTAGGTGAATAATTCACACCGGCCCAAATCGGAGGCCATCAAATAGTCCAAAATGTGATTATACAAGTAAAAAGGTCTCTTCCGTCCTTCGTGTGAGGTTGCATCTCCAACCTGCCTTCCTAATGCTATCCACAGCACTTAATTTGAAAGGAAAATAAGATGGTTAATCAAACCTGCTGAGAACAATCCTTCATGTGCAGAGTTTTGTCTGCTGTTTTGTATAATGAGTTTATTATGCAGCTGACTGAATAAACCCTGACCATGTATTTGCTTAGTGTAATCATGTAAGGGTCACAGTCATGAGAATAACAATAAACTCCACTATTATTGAGAAACTGTGTTGAAAATACAGAATTATACCCAATTGACAAAAGGAGTTTGACAGATAAGTTATTATACTTCCCGCTTGTCTTATTGTAAACCCCAAAGTGTAGCCAACAATGCAGGAGTAATAATTTGTGTTAACAAGTGGGATGCCAGCGTACTTTCATCCATCCTCAAATTGTACCCCTCTTAGCTTCCACCCCCGTCACCTTGCTGATTATACCTGACACTTCCTCCTTCTCATTGTCAAACATGACGAAGTGTTCCTTCTTTGCTCCCGCAGCCTCATTCCTCACCCACGAATGGCCCAGATCACAGTAGGAGCAGATATGAGACCAGGGAGAAGATCTGTCATGGCTCCCCTTTGTACCTAAAACTCATTTTTCAGCTTGTGGATAGGCGAGTGTGTGGCATCCCTTGGTGGTAAATGTGATTTATCCACTAAGCTGTTTCTTGGTGGTGGCCAACCTGGCTACAGAGCTCACAATTAACACTGATTTATCTTCTACTGTTACTCGCTCTGAATCAACATTTTTAATAGTGCAGGTGAGCCTGTGTAGGGTTTAGGTAACTTAAAATGTACTT
The DNA here is from genome assembly GCA_037367365.1 of Apogon talboti. Classification (NCBI taxonomy): domain Eukaryota; kingdom Metazoa; phylum Chordata; class Actinopteri; order Kurtiformes; family Apogonidae; genus Apogon; species Apogon talboti. The sequence continues at coordinate 31,910,585 of JAPQRQ010000028.1, forward strand.
CTGTTATGTAAAAAAAAAAACAACAAAAAAAGTACCCAGCTTGCCCTGCCTATAGCCATAATGGTCAGTGTGTAAATTCCCTGGATTTAATCCTGTTCTGTTTGTATCCACACCACTGCATTCCCTTTCTCTGATGCCATAGTAGAAGCCAATAATTTAACACAACACTAGGCTAATGTAAGACACTGTAGCCAGAAAAGACAGACATTTAGCAGTACAGTATTAGACAGGATTAGGATGATTCAGTGTAGAAAGGAGGCGCCGGAGAAGACAGCTTTAGCCACACGTTTCACTAGGTGTCATTTAATACAGCTGCTGAGCCAAAATTAATTCACTCATGATGACTTCTTTTCAGTTCTTTTTTTTTTATATATTTACCGCTGCTGCGTTTTCTCTCCTGTCTCCTTTCTGCATTCCTCACAGTTTTAATGGATTTATTTAATTCCACTCTTTCTTTCCTATGTGACAGCAATCAGAACACCACCACTTTGCAAGAAAATTAATCCATTTCATCTCAGTAATTATTGACATGAGAGAAGTGTAGTGGTATTGAAACACACACACACGCACACACACACACACACACACACACACATACCCATTACTGGTTTCTTTTGATGCATGTAGAAGCTTGCTGTAGCAACATGTTTGCCAAGAAAGTGTGACATGATTTATTATCACCCAAAAAGTTTGCCTCATGTCACATGGCTGTCATGCATATGCAGTGAAACAATGGCCATGTTTCACAACTGATCTGACTTTGAGGTGTGATCAACAACACACACCAGAGTAATGAATGCGGTTCTGCATAATATCTCCAAAAATGATTCACCATCATGCACATACTGAGAGTGACAAAAACAGTTTTCTCACCCCCCCTCCCAACCCAAGTCATTTCTGACGTTTTGTGTTAACTGGGAAAAAAGTGAAGGATTTTGGGGAGGACTGAAGAATTGAGGGGGGGTGAAGCGGTGCAGTCTAATCGACCTTCAGTCTGGTGTTGTGAGAAGAAATGCTGATAGCAAGCCATGGCTGGAGGTTAGGTCAGGTCCCAAATGTAAACCCACAACATTCTCAGAGCCTTAATGGTGCACTCCATTCGTGCCTGCTGTGTGTGTGTGTGTTTTCACACTTCTTCCATATCAACTTATATTTCCACTGTGTAGCGTAGCATGGGGAGCAGGGGTCTCCGAGGGCGCCGGGTTTACGCTAAGACCTTCATAAAGGATCGTGATTGTGGACGATTGTGTGAGAATGTGTTTATGTACGTCTGGATTGGGCGCCGACGCGGCTCTCTCTTGGGGTGGGTTTTAATTCCAAATGGACGTGTGAGGATGGGAGTAGAAAAAAAAGTGTGTATATGTGAGGTTGGGGAGGGTCGAAGGGGTCCGTGGATGCAGTGTGTAAAATGGTTATTGTAGTGTAATCAGCGTGGTGACCTGAGTCAGAGTTAATATTGAAGAGTTTGACCTTTTCTGTTGGCGGGAGATGAGGACTGCCCCGCGTCCCCTGTGGCTTTATGCAAGCATTCTTTCAACACCACTGTGCTTGAAAGGCACAAACACATACACACGTACGTGCATATAAGCAAACATGCAGACACGGTCAGCAATTTCGTCTAACAGTAATCCACCCACACACACATATAGAAAAAGACAACGCTCAGAGATGGCAGCTCTGTATCTGCAGTCATTTATGGTACAAATAGATACAAACAGGCAGATTTCTTTAGTCAAATGTCTCTGGTGATAAAGCTTCTTTTGCTGTAGCTGAAATGAGAAACAGACATGGACAGCTCTGTAAACATCAAAGGTGAGAGAGAAGTAAAGAGGAAAAATGTAGAAGGTAATAGGTAGAAGGAGGTACTCTAAGCTAGCTATTGTTCTGTTACTGAACGATACCTTATTCACCTGCTCTCACCTGTTGTTGTTTCATTTGCATTTTGGAATCCTGCCCAGTCATGCCTACTGATACCCGGGGGAAAAGTTGCATACTTTGATATAACAGAAAAGACTACTTTGCTGGCAACTACTTTGCTTATCCTTTTCTCATCCTCACCTTTCTGCGTTTTCTGACTCTGTTATTTCCTCCCCTCATCTGCTTTTACAATCTCCCATGCTGTCTCCCTTACCTTCACCTCTTAAATCCTCCCAGTAGTATTAAATTTATGTTTATACCTCCAGCCTGCCTCCGCAGTGTCTCTGGGTCCCCAAGGAAATATCCAAAGCACAGAGCCCCAGGTAGGGAGCCCCAGGCTGGGCTTGTAGCTGCCGTGGGAGCCCTCATAGGGATTTGCCGGCTCTAGAGACCCTGCAGTAGTTGCACAAGGTCTTGTGTTACCCCAGAGAGACATGAAGAGAGAGTGTGGGCAGAAATACAGTGCAAGACAGACAGAGTTTGAAGGAAGAACTGGGAGAAAATCAGTAAGTGGTTTTTGTATTTATATTGTGGATCATAAAGAGGTGCATTTGTTGTAATTCTAAACTCTTGGAACAGAAAGTTAAAAGCACCTGACATGTATCCTTTTAAACCCAACCTACATTCTTCCCATTTTTATGACAGAGAGCGCTGTTACAGCGGTAAAGGCCCAGCGGCAATATCACAGCTCATATGGCCTGTTGCACACAGGTGGTTTTCAATGCACACGTACCGTATGTGTACACACAAATGCACTGACAACCATAATCATAGTCGCATACAGCCATTCAAATAGGCACAAATGCAAACATTGTCTGGCGTGGCTCCATGTGTGTTCCTTTTTGATTATACAGCATGAGTCACTATAAGCTATGTGTCATTTTTTTTTTCCCCTCTGTGCCTGCATGGTGCTTTTTTCAGAATGCCTTTCAGTAGCTGAACATACACACCCTGTAATATTTCCTGCATTGTTATACAGCTATGATGGACAACTGTACAATAGGCAGGCTTTTCCCATCTCTGCAGTTCAGCTGTGTATTCTTGGCTCTTAATGATGGACTGAACTTTACATAAGCTTGACCATATGAAATGTACCTTGGTGGACCAGCCTCATAACTGTGTCACTTAAATCCTCATATGTTCGTGTAAGTATAATGAATTGTGTACTTCTGATTTTCTGCCAAAATCTGAGGCATTTTCACCTCAGATACTTCTTGAACCTAAGAGAGAACGGGAAAAAAAAGCTCAGATATTTCCCATTTGGAATATTGAAGCAAAACTGTACTTATTTAGTATTCAATACAGTGGTAAAAATCACCCACGAGAGCTTTCAACCTTTTATCTACAAATTGAGTTGATTTGTTTTGGAGAGAAATAACACGAAAACTTTCCAACATAATGTGCTTAAATCTGTGGCGCTGCCTATAAAGCAACACTCTTTCCCCTCTCACTGTGTTATTGAGCTTGTGCTTAGTGCAGGTCAGTCACATCAGTCATTCTCAGATGGCCGGGGTAGCAATACACTGTATGCTAATTGTTTGCTGCTTAATATGCTACATCAATCAGGACTAATTATGACATTGTTTCAGCACTCAGCATTGTTTCAGTAAATGAGATAGAGTGGGCGAGAGAGTGAGAGAGACGGCAGCAAAGACAAAGAGATGCTTAATAAACAGTAGAACACCATTACAAATGTGAGTGAAAATGTGAAGTATATTATAAAGAATATACAGGTATATATGTATGTATACATGTACAAGAATATATCCCTGCGTGTGCCTTTAAGCCTCACAAGAAATAACAACAATGATCATTTTCATATATAAATAGCTGAATGATCATCCTGAACTGAACATCCTGTTATCTGGATGGTGGATGCCTGGAACATTGATCCATTTGCTTCACCGACTGTTTACTAACTGATTACTTTACTGCTTATTTTCATTGTGGTTGTCTTTTTTTTTTTTTTTATCAATTCAACAATTTCTGTAAAGCCCTGTGAAGTGACTTTGTTGTGATATTGGGCTCTATAAATAAAATTGAATTGAATTATCTAAATTTACTTTTGAGAGTTTTCTATAATAAAAAATATCTTTAAATGCTTTGCTTTCAGCACCACAGCGATCATCTCTGACTGAGTCCCATTGATATGCAGGCCAAACAAATGTGCTCAAAATAAATGTTCCTTAACAAGTATGGCTTCTTTTCTACGATTTCACTTAAAAATATTGTGGATCATTTTAATGGCTTTCATGTCTGACCTCTGGAGTTACGTTTAATAGGCTCCCATCACAGTGCAGAAGCTCCTGTTGTTATAGTGAATTACTGTGAGATATTGTGACATGCCAGACTAAAAATATTAAGTCTCCTATTTAGAAAAAAAAAAGAATACACGCTGTGCCTTTTACATTTTCTCTCCCACACATGCACATTTAAAAACTTCTTGACTGCGGTGTGTGACCTCCCGGTTGTTGCCAAGTGCCTGGGATGGGGGCCCTCTGGCTTGTGAGACTTTTTAATGGACTCCTAGACAGTCCATTTCTATTATGTGTGGAGAACAACCCTAGTGAATGCAGCAAATTAATCACATTTGGACCCGGATTGGCTGCCACTTTTCAGCATGAGCCCCCTTGCTAAGGTGTAACCAGAAGGACTAGAAGGGTCAGACAAGCACAAAATGGAGGGCTGAGGGAAGAACAGGGGGGGAACTCTTTAGTTTAACCCTCAGTTGAAAGAGGAACAAGGCTGTCATTTTGTATTCTAGCATGGCCTCTTTGGTGTTCCTGCTGGCATTCCTACTGCATTTGTAGTAGTAGGTCCGTGTGTCTTTGTGTGTTTGCGTGAGTGTGTGTTTGCGTGCATGTAGGCCCGAGACGGAGAGCGTTCTAGCTGTTTTGTTGTGGCAAAGGTCAGCTTGTAGTGCCAGCTGGAGAGAGGCCTGTGAGGCCCACTGGATAGGCAGACTTAGGGTAAAAAAAAAAAAAAGAGGTTGAGGGAATGACTGAAAGGTGGGGGAGTTGACCATCATTGATGCATAGGCAGGTATGTTAGTATTGCTGTGGTAATGTCATTTTCTTCCATTCATAGAAAACAGGTGATGGTTTTAGGAAGAGAAAACATCAGCGTTAGTTAGTTTCAGATTGTAATAAGTAGAGGCAGAATGAGGGTACTATGGGAAGGAGGAGGGGTGTGTGGTAGGGAGGGGGAGTTTAACGGGCAAGGGGAGGTAAAAGCATGAAGAAGAGGAGAAAATAGGCTAAGCAGCCAGAGGGACCCCTTGGCTTGCCTTGGCCCCTGTTCAGTATGCATCCCCACTGTTGGGATGATAGTGGGGGCAGAAGAAGTCCATTGTCCTCGCAGATCTTCCCCTCAATTGAAAAGGGAGATGGATAGACGGGAGGAAGAGAAGAAGGCGAGAGACAGAAAGAGGGTTAGGATGTAGGGCTGACCCGTGACCCACCCCGACCCGCAGACACCCGTCACAACTGGGGCTTTTGTCTGAGGATCGAGCTCTTAGCGACCTCCTCCGTGTAAAATGGAACCCTTAAACCCCCCCCTTTCCCCTCCGGAGCTACTCGAATGTGACAAGGTCAGGGTTCAAACACTGTCAGGGGCCCGGGGCAGTCAAATAGAACTGCGAAGCGGCACGTTGCATAGGTTTTTTTTTAATGTCTGGATATGCATTTATATACTGTGTAGCTGTTAAAAATCTGTGGTCGTGTAATGTAATAAGGGGGTGGGATGAAACAAAGGGCTCTCCCAGGACTTTAGAGTGGTTAAACTAATGCTGGCTTTATGTTCTTTTCAACACCCTTTCAGTCCTGCTCTGTTATACGTGTGTAGTTACTTAATTTCACTTGCGTTCATTATCATTTTTTACCTTCAGTGTATAGACACAGACAAATTATATGAAGTATGTTTACTATCCAAGAGGAAGAAAAACTTTGGAGCGACTCGATCGAGGCTCAAGAGACTGAGCAATTTTTAGATTTTAATGACTCAAGTGCTAGGTGATATCCAAGATAATCAAACGCTCACATTCACACAATATTTCTCCTTCTTTATTCCTTCATCCTCCATACACCACTTTATTCTCTGTTTAGTCTTTCATCATTGGTATATGATAGTTTATATTCATTGGAGAACCCATATACTACTGCGAAATCACAGGAGCCTGACTGTTTCCATGTGTTGGGTTTTATTGCCGGTTTCCTGCCTCACTAATGTGGATTTTATCAACTCAGCATGTGGATATTGATGTTTGAGAGAAAAGTAACATTTGTGAAAATTTCCAACCAAAGCCTCCCCAACGCTGCGGCTGCCCGAGCATTAGAATAGCTTCTTATTCACAGACAAATACACAAGAATCCTGATAACATACGCACATAAACACTGCGTCGCTCCCTTTTTCTTACTCTCCGAGACAGACGCTTACACCCTCGCTACATTCGCACTTTAAAATAATATGCTATTGGGGTAAAATAAATCACCGCAAGATCACAAGCTCCTGCCGTCAAACTCCTTGGCACAACATCCACCAATATAAATGAATTTTCATAGACCTGGCTAGCGACTAGAAAACATATATTAACATTTTCCTCTATATTTCAGGCTTGTCAAATGAAGGGGAGGTAGCAGGGATATACAGCTGGTAAAACTTTTTGACTGATGCCCGGAGTGGAGCATTTAAAGCTATAGGGAGTGGGAGGGAGACCGGGGCAAACAGAGTGAGAATAGCTAAATGTGGAAAACATGAGGATGCTGGCAAAAAAGCAGGCAGTCAAGCAGTGGGGGATCAAGAAAGGGATGGTTTGACATGGCTCTGTCAAACCAGTGTAATTACTAAACACCCCAAATTACATACCCTCATTTAGTTGTACCCTATCATTTACCACTATCCACATAGCGCTCTTTTTACTCCTCCTCCTCCTCCTCCACTCTGTCCTGCTCCTTCATATGCTCTTTTTCGTCCTTTTCCAACCCCCCCACCCCCCCTTCCCTGTCTGCCTTCTTTCTCATTTTTTTCTCATTTATGATTCTCCATTCCTCCACCTGTAGTTGTTCTGAGTCCTTCAGTATTATGTTGCATCTTTCTATGAGTACTGGGTGTTGTAAAGATTTAATTTTCAAGCAGTCAATGGAGTGCCCCCCCCCCATGAAAGGTAACACATTTACACATCCACTTTCTTATGCATACAACCGTACAAATAGACTCTTCAGCGGTCCATTTCACTGTGTTGAAATGATATATGGCCATGATCTTTGGCACTAATAGCAGTGTGGACTCAGTGTTACCAAGGAATTTGGTAAACAACGGTCCGGGTGGAGGCCTTGAATAGCAACCGACATCATTTGTCTGTCCAAGATACACTGAGAAGCGATGCTTTCTCCACATGTTAAATTCAAACTCACTGTGGGTGTGAGACCTTGTTGTTAGAACATTTATTTACATTAGTCCCCTGACAGTGAGTGAAACATCATTTCCATAAGCTCAGCCTCTCGCATTTCCACAAGCATAATAGAGACAACCATATGTTTAGAAAATAGAAGCTAGACTTGGGTTAGAGAGCCCACTGTGTACATCTGTGGGTTCCTCTGTGTGTACGCCCGACTGTGTGAATGCAAATGCTTGTGTATATAGTTGCATATTTTAAAGTGTCTTAATGTGCGTATGTGGTGAAGGGTGTATGCTGGTATTAATACCCTTTGATGACTTGTTCTGATTGCAATCTCCTTCGTTTGCTTGGATTGGCACCAAAAGTGGCACAGGCAGACACCAGGCAAGGAGCAAAGCCCCTGCCACAGACTAAATACCAGGCTAAAATTCCTATATCCAGTGTCCTTCTGTCTTACCCACAACACACTTGTAGGTTTCCTGTTTGGCTTAAAGTGTGTACTTTTTGATTGAGTTCAAACCACTCTCCATGCTGTCTTGCTATCTAGACATTTTTTTTGTTTAAAGGAACACATCCTGTTCCAACATTTTGCGACTGTTTGCACAACTTGAGACCTTGTGGACAGAATAGTCTGTCAGGGGGTCCCGGTGCCATATCTCTGCTGTGGCAGCATACTGATGATGTCATAAACCTGCTCCAGCCCCACTAGATCATGGCTGACATTTTCACGGCTGACGGGACTTGGAATGAGTTGAGCACCTCACATCAAGGAAGGGATTCCATTACAGCTCTTGTAACTCATAACTCACACACGCACATTGTCTACCGCCTTCACAAAAAGGTAGACTTAAGCTAGAGGACACCTGCCCGTTGGACGCCCATTGTGAATGCCTGGGGAGATGTGTATCATTCCCAATGAGGACACTTGGGGTTTTCAGGGTCGAGGAGTGTGTGCTCAGTTGGTCTCCGTGGTGATAATCGCTAGGCGCGGCCCCTGATTTATAGTCCCATCAATGACCACGGAAACCATCAGAGGAGCGATGCAGATGAGCAGAGAGGTAACGAGATGAAAAACGGCAAGAGCAACGGAGAAGTGAAAGAGAAGGGGTTGTGATCAATAGGAGAGAGTGGTGTCCATTTGGGTAATGGACAGAGGATCATAAGCGGACGGGGTCAGAAGCAGTTTCATTATCCACTCCACCCAGATCTCCCTCTTGTGGACGTATGCAGCTGTCTGTGTGCAGGTATATATAAGTGAGTCAAGTGGATCCTCCAAAAAAAAAAAAAAAATCAGTACCCTAATTTGTGTGTTTGCACCTGCTTGTGTGTGTGTGTGTGTGTGTGCGTGGGCGTCGTGCACACACAGGTTACGAGTCAGCTCCATTATCTCACCCATCAGCTCTTTTTTTTTTTTTTTTTCAATCTCGGCCATGTTAAGTGAATTAGAACTGAAAGACAAGAGGCTGATTAGACAGCCAGTGTGAGAAGCTGACACAACTTTAAAGACAGCATTACCATGGTGTTTATTGAACGTCCAGAAAATAATAACAATAATACACTTGAACTGCATGTCCAATTTAATTACCTTGGTCCAGCTCCTTTTGTCTCCAACATAAGCACACAAGCTTTCAGGTACCTCTCGGTTTATTTTCTCTCTTTTAATGTCAAACTGAATTTTGCTTCTTATCTTCTTTTCTTATTGCTTTTCTTTCTTAAATGCATCCAACTGCTTCTCCTTCACAGGGGTTTTTTTTGCTTGTATTTTGAAAATGCAGGTTAAGTTTCCAAGTCACCTCTGCAGCACGCCTTATCTGATCCCACCTTTTGCAGCAATGCTTTGAAGTGGATTTGCATTGTGACTGGCTGCCAGGTGCTCTCTGCTTCTCTCACTGTCTCGCGCTCCTCTTCATTCTTTCTCCCCTTTGTTCTCTTTTGCATTCTTTCAGATTCTACCTCCTTGGATCTTGCTGACACTCCTTACCTTTTCTCCATCTCCCTATTTGTCTTTTGGTCCTTTTCTTCAAATCCTCTATTCATGAAATCCTCCTATTCCCTCCTTTCTTTCCTTTTATTTTTTTTTTTGCCTCTGAGCCGAAAATGGATTCAAATGGATGAGGTCATGAGGAGCTGTCAACACTGTGATCATGTAGCTGCTACTAGTCCTGCTAACAGCTGAGGATGTGCTTCCAGTGGCAACTCTGTGTTTTGTAATCTCTAGAGAATCACAGGCTCGGGAGAAAACTGAGAGATGAATTTGCTAGAATTACAGAAGGCAAGAGGGTGAGACAAACTAATATTAGACACTGTAAACACTGGCCTGCGTCTTAAATATTTTACTTATTTTGCATGAAAATCCCCTTTTAGGCCAATTTCATCCCGTTTTACTGTACGTCTAGTTGTGTGTGTGGTCACAGTTTGACTGGGGTTGTGTACCTTTTCAACACATGCTGAGACATGAGAGAGACCCTGTGAGAAGGTGTTGATTTGAACCCTTACACACACACACAGAGTATAAGCACACACAACCTTTTTATCTGCTTAGGGATTTCCCTTTAGCCCAAAAGGAATGCAGTTAATGATTTTCAGACGCAGATAGGATCTCACTTGTGTCACATATATAATGATAAAATGTTGACATAGCTGTTTAATGTGTTTATACTTTTATGCATGCCGTATCAAAAATGTCAACTATTGTTTCTGTACAACTATTGGCAATGTAGAAAAAGAGGTAATTGTGAAACCTTTGCAGTACACATAGTGTATAGACATTATGTCTATAAAAACAAAAAGTCATGGTTAACACAGCTAAAGCCAATATGTTGAAAACCCTAACTCAACCCTGAACTCATTTTAGTTCAGGGGCCACATACAGCCCAATATGATCCCAAGTGGACCAGACCAGGCAAATAATAACATAGTGACCTATAAATAATTACAACTCCAAACTTTTTTCTTTGTTTTATAGTGAAAAAAGTGAAATTACATTATGAAAATGTTTACATGTACAAACTATACCTTAAAAAACATGAATAACATCAGTGCAATTTTAACAATATTATGCTTCACCTTATCACTTACACCTGTGCATTACAACTTCTAGATCACAGTTGATCTACAAATGCACAAAACATTTAGTAACAGGCAGAATATTGTTAAAATTGCATTTATTTTTCTTAAGACATTTCAGGTTGTACATGGCTGTTCATGTTATTCCCTTTTCTGTGAAAGGGTAGTTTGTAAATGTAAATATTTATATGTAATTTGACTTTTTCTTTTTTTTTTTTTTTTTTACATTAAAACAAAGAAAAATTCAAGAAAAATCATAGTGGTCTTTATGTGTCCCCTGAACTAGAATAATTTTGACATCCTTGATTGTTAATATCTTCAGTGGACTATTGTTCTTTTCACAAATTCATCCCACAGACCAAATTGGACCCTTTGGCTGGCCCGTGGGCCACATGTTTGACACCCCTGCCTTAAAGTGTTCAGCTCACATGTTGATGCATATTAGGACAGCCAGCACTCATATGGTGATCTTATGCTTCTTTACCGTCCAGGTTAAACCTGGCTTCAATGAAACGTTTTGTCGCCTCTTGCAAAATTAGGCACAATACACAAATCATGTCGTAATCCGCTGATTGTCAAAAGGACAATTGCTCTCTGCATCTCAAATCAGGTGTTCTATTGAATCTCTCAGCTGTTCACTCATCCCCGGGGCTGTTGCCTCACATACGCTGCTGTTGTTGTTGATATGCCGAATGCTGCCTCTGCCCTAGCTGAGTCCATTCCCTAATGAAACACTATACTTACCATGACAAGGCTTGTCTCGGGAAGTTATGTAATCCATATGTCAATAATAAGTGTGTCCTGTGTTGTCTTGTCTTACCCCTGGGTGGTGAGTTAAATCTTTAGCATGCTGCTGGATTAATGCCTGCAGTAACCCACAAAGCACAGCCAGTACCAAGAAAATACAGCTATGTAAACAGGCTTTTATTTGAATTACAATGCAAATTGCAACTTTTGTGCATAGACAAAAAAAAAAAAAAAAGTGGGAGCCGTTTCACATCTCTTCTTTAACTCTGCTTTGTTAGTCACGGGTCAGTATTTACTTTAACAACCAGCAGTGAAAAATCTAACAGTTTGGTGCCATGTTGTTGGTTTGTTTGCACCCTTGTGTGAGTTGTGTGTGGAGAGTGAATGAGATAGAGCCGGATTGTGAATAGCCTGCAAAAATAGCCTGAGGGTATTTAGAGAAACTAGCCTTTGCTAATGGCTTTCACACAACATGTGGCTAGAACGACTCCGAGTAAGACGCTGGAAGTCTTTATGTCACCTCCAGGTTCACGAGAGTGGCCCCGGGCTACTGTTGTTTACAGGGGTTCTGTGGAGGCACACTGCGGATGAGGTGCATCTGCTTTTTAATGCCTCTGTCTTCTAAACACTCCTCACACACTCCCAGTCTCTCTGTCTAGATGGTTATAAATGGTTGGGTGTGTGGTGCCTGCAAGCTGTCATTAGGAAGCCATTAGGAGCATGCAGGGGTAGGACAAAACGAAACGGAAAAGAACAGAAGAGGAAACACGCAACTGAGATCATCACGGATAAACCCGACTATACCCTGTGCTCTTTCTCCTCCACCTCCTCCTCCTCCTTTTTTTTCTCTCCCTTCCACCCTCTGGCAGGCTACAGCCCCCATGCCTCCCTCCAACTGCCCCTGGCCCCCAGTGCTGCTGTCAGACAGAAAAATATACAGAGAGGAGGGGTGGTAGGTGACTGCAGGGGAGGGAAGTGGAGACAGATTAGGATAGAAATCTGGCAGAGCAAAGGGATACTGATATTGGATAGTGGACAGAAAGAGAGGGAAAACAGGCTCTAACAACATGGGAGTGCGGGGTAAAGAAAAGGGAGTAAGGGTTAGATAGAAAAGGAGAAATTATATGGAGGCTTTTGATTCCACAACTGCCCCCTTGTGTCACAAAATGCAGGAGATGTAAGGAGAAGAAAGGAAAATCAATAACCTGACTTTCTCCTCTCCTCTTCAAGTTTCCCCTCATCTCTCTGCATCATAGGAGAGAAACCCTTTAAGAGCGATCGCCTCCTCTTACTGCCTCTCTTTCTAAGTTCATCCCTCTTCTTTTTGGCCCTCTCTCTCCTCTATCTTTCTGTCTGTTTGCCAGAGACTGAAGGATAAAGTAATAGGACAATAAACAGATACAGTGAATCAGAGTAAAATAGAAACAGGAAGACAAGAGGGAAAGAGAGAGAGAGGAGTAAATAAATGCTTGTGAATAGCTGCTTGGAGCGTGGACACATGGTCTCTTAGCAACCGGGACCAGCTATGCGTTTCTTCTCTCTTTGTTTGATTTCCTTTAAAAGACTGAAAAGGGAAAATACACTTTGATTAGGAGAAGGGTACTGTGGTTTTGTCTCTATGCGGTGGCAAAAGGACAACAACAGGGATTTAGTCAAATTCTTAGAAGTCTCTGGTGGAAGTAGGATGATGGGGTAGAGGAGGAGACTTTTGACAAGTAAGGAAGTACGGAACTAATGGAACAATGTTAGAAGAAAAAAGTGTTGGCCCAAAACCAGGACATGAGGACACACCCTGTTATGAGAGAGGAGTTGGACCTGTCTAGGGATGATGTGAAGGCTGAGGCAGAGCAAAGGAATGTAGGCCAGACAGTTTTCCGGACAGGACATTTTGGAAAGAGGTGGCGATGGAAAAAAAGCGGTGTATGTTAAGGGTGGAGGAGGGACGGTGACAAACGCCAGCTTCGTGAACCATGTGGGATCGAATTGAGCTGGGAGGCCACGGTGAAGAGCCGCCGGTTGTGGATAAGATGACACAGGGAAAGGCCTTGACGGGGTCAGACATAAAGAAGGTGTCAAGTAGTACAAAGTATGTGGAAGGGGTGGAGAAGAGGGGTGGGGGTAGGAAAAGTGAGTAGAAGGATAAAATTGTTAGCAAATTTTTTTGAAAGGCTCGTGAGACGATTCAGACAACATGAATCCAAAGTTCCCTAGAGTTTCCTGTCCAATACTGGAAAAAGTCCCAGAAAATATATTGTGCAACATGCATGTTAAATCCAATGGTGACAATGGAAACTGACATTCTGCTGTTTCGGCATCAGTCCAAACAGGCCGTGATCTGTCTGTTTTTCAGGGAAGAAGTCTTTTTGGCACAGTAAGAAAAACACAGTGTCACGAGCAAGGAACATGAGAAAAAGAGGGAAACTGACTGCAAATGCATATGCACATATACTTTATGCAATGTGTACATGCAGACGTGTTAAGTATTAGCTTTTGGTACAATAACAGAGTTTCTGTTATACAAACTGTGAGCGAGGGAACTCATCTGGGACACCATGAGCTCAGAGATCAGAGGAAAACCATCTGTATATATGAGTAAGCTTATGTGTAATCGCTTTGTGTGTTTTAGTGTTCGTCTTCTCATCTAGCTGAGGGAACGTGGTAGATAAATGTAGGGCTGTTTCCTGCAAGAACAATAGATAATAGCATCGGAAATATACAGTAAACAGCAGTTATTAAACATAGAGGATGACTTTTGGAAGAATTACAGAGTCAAAAATTGCACGGCAAATACAGGTAACTATAAATAAGACTATCAATGGGGCCCCAGGTTGGTATTTAACAACAGTATGTCATATGTTCATGAGGATGGGGAGAGAATTTGGCATGAAACAGAAGTAGACAGGAAGAGAAGGAAGGAGATCAAAGAGGAAGAGATTAGATAATATCTCAAAATTGACTTGGTGGTGCCACCCCTGACTTAGGATAATTAACATCCCTACCTACAGACAGATAGAGAGAAAAAAAAAGTGTCTTGGCTGATGGATCTGAGGAAGCCAAAGGAAAGACAGTGGCTGTTGTGTACGTGCCTGTCAGTTTATACCTGTATATAAATGTTTTTGTGAATTTCTTTGATTGAGAGCCACTTGCTGGGGAAGTGGAGTTGATTACAAATGACAGCGCTGCCACATTTGTCACTGGCAGAAAAAGACAAGGCATATCAGTAGAATATTTATTAGGAATTTCATACATAGTGTGCAACATTCTCCTGTGAAACACACACCAAAGAATTTTCACTGATGCCTTTTCAACAGTTTTTTTTTTCCCCTCCTCTCTCATACTATGTATTAAACTTTCTGCCACACACATTGTTGTGGTCAGCTCTGTGATTTTCGGCACTAAGAGGTAATAATATGCTTCTTTGTTCATGTTTCAATGGTAAATGTAGCCAAACCAAAGACGGAACAAAGAATGTAGATGAAATCCGTATGCATTCCTGTGTCAAAGCCAGCCAGCCTGCCAGCCCTTGTTCTTGTTTACTGTAAACACCCTCATGCCAATCACTCCATTTCTCTTTTCCTTTTCAGTGCTACGACTTCAAGTCAGCACATTGCCCCGGGCAAGTTTCAAACTTTACTACTCACTTGAAGGAACATTTGTCATTGCAGGCACGCAAAGTCTCACCTGGGTTTTCACAAACATTGTAACATGTGTACTCATACCCAAGTTAGAAGAACAATCTACTTTTTTAACTCCCACGCAAACATCTTTTTCTTCATTCACATCATGGGGTGCATTAGAAACCAAAAACAGGAACAAGGAAGGTATTATGATCTAAGGAGTGCTGATGATACGTATGTACATGCCAGAGTCCTTGCCAGCAGTAAGTCACATAATCAGTGAGCCTGGGGATATAACCGTCTATCTGCCTGTACTGCCATGTAACAGTGTATTTATCTGTCTACCAGCTGGACTTCCAATTTTGTTGTGTGCGTTTGGATATTTCCAGAGTGTTGGTGTGCTGTTTTGAAACTGTGAGACACTTACCTGACAGGCAGACCATGCTGGAGGGCATGGCAAAGAAACAATGCATTGTTTGACCAGGTGTGTATAAATGAGTGTGTGAGAGAAAAGGAAAACACAGACAGAGGAAAGGAAGTCAGTAGTGAGACAGTAGTAGAAAGACAAGTGTGACAGATTTCTCTGTGACGCACACTGCTCTTCAGGCATCAGGATGGTGGTTGATCCAGCATGATGATGAACCATGATGGATCAACACAGGGCTCAGTAGCCGCTTGGGGCTGCTCTCACCAGAGCTGAGCGAAGGGGGGGGGGGGGAACAGCCTAAGGCGGTGAGCCGACACAGAGCCAAGATGGAGAGAGGACACTTGGGGCATTTGTTTATTTATTTCCTCCCATATGCCATATCCTCTGCAATGCTACAGTGAGTTAGCTCAATGAGGCATAAGGTGAATGCTCCATCAACTCTCTGAAGATGGGTGGGCATTTTTACCCCAAGAGCAGCTTATTCAAACTTCTTGTGGAGAAAGTCGTCCTTTAGAAGTTTTCTACGTGGGAACAAAACAGTCTGGGATTTAACTGTAGGTTAAAGAATGGGCTTGTGTTGCTGTGTTTGTCTGCTGGTCGTCAGCCTTTTCATAATGCTGAGCTGATGTAAAAAAAAAAAATAAAATAAAATAAAAAGCTGAAGCCATGATATTCCCAATTAACACAATTTCAAGAAAGATCGATAAAACAGCATGGGATAACTAAGCAGGCAACCTGACATGTTGGAGCAGTGAGGCGGTATATTGTATATGGTGGCACAGCGGTTTTTATTATGTTTATTATGTGTGCATTTGTCTACGTTGGTGTTTTCTAGGCTACCAGTGTGACAGGTTGTTTCGCTTTTTCACATATTCACACATGAGCTATAATCCTTTGTTCCACGCTGTGTGTCAAAGACAGAGAGTCCTCTAATGCTCATAACTCTTAGAATCGTAACAATACCATCTCATTACTGAATGTCCTTCTTTATGTTTGTTCACACCGTACGGAGCGTTTGGAGGCAAAAAGGTTAAAAAGAAGGTTTTGACTTATTACATCCCGAACAGTTTTGACCTTCTGGCTCAAATGTAATTAGAAATCGTAACCCTAATTCAAGCTTCTAAATTAACTATGAACATATTAGCAGGTACTGCAAATGCAAGGGAAGGCACTGCAGCAGGAGAAAGAGAAAAACTATTAGACATACACACACACATACACACACGCAATTACCTGAAAGCTTTATTCACCATTATACTTAAGGACAAAGGGCAAAATGCCTCTCAGTCCATCTGCATGCAGGTTTTTGTATCCTAACATTTTATCTATGCAAATGTACCTGTTTTTTTTATCACTTCTGAAGTTGTGCAGGTGGTTTTGCATGTTTCAGCCCCATTAGTCAAACTTCAATTATGACTCAAGACTTTTCAATGCATTAAAAGAAGTTCATTGTTTAGGATAATATTTAATTGATTTGATACCATTAGTGTAACAACAGCAAACAAGTAGGAAATAAGAAGTTGGCTTATGGTGCAGTTTGTAGGATTTAGAGGCATTTAGGAGGATCTAATTGCTCAAATGGATTATGATATTCAGAATTATGCTTTCAGCTGCATATAATCACACAAAAATGAGAATTATGGGTGTTATTTTTGAATGAAGCCATCTATATCAATGGAGCTGCTGTATTCTTTGTTCCGGTTTGGGACAAAACACTGAGACGTTCACATTTTTCACAGACCCCATACGTAGTGATGGTGGTGTTGGTGGGGAGTCAGTTTTTATTTCCATCTGCAACTTTACTGCCATACGTCATTGAATACCACACGTTGAACTTTAAACTTAAAAGAGTAATGCCAAAGCATGCATTTAAGCACTACTCTGAAAACTCTGCCTTGTGGTGTATAAAATCACATCCAATACATATTCTATGGTAAAGAGCAGTATTTTGCATGCAAAAAACCCCCACAAAAAAATCCTTTACTCATCTTCCACATTTTTTTTCCTGGAATCGATTCTGTGTCAGCGATGCTTGGGAATGTAATGCTTTTTGACAGATAACTCTTGGATGTCAGCGAGCCAAGAAAAAAAAAATCTGAAATTCAACCAGTAACCAACATGCATAACGACTTACAGTTATTAGCTTTAATCTGATAATGAATAAAACTTGTACTTCTCAAAAGAAAACTGGAGCTTTTTAAGTTTTTCCTCTTAAATTGCATCCTTCTCTAAAGCAGTTGCTTATCCTTGTGACTGCTTTAAATAAATGCAGAAAGTTCAATATAATCCCTTAAGACACTCACAACAAATTGAATCCAGTCAGGATTAACAATTAAATGATCAACTATGACAGTCATGTTTTATATTTTGCCTGGTGCACTATATTATCCACACTAGCTTCATTCTTTTCATCATTTCTTAGAGAATTTAAGGCAGCCATGTCCATTTCTTCCCCTCAAACAGACCCACATGTCATTCCTATTTTATGATCTTAAATCCTAGCCGTGGATTTAAGCAATCGCTGCTCGGTTCACATCTAGTAGGTATCATGGGGACCAGTAAGCTGTAAGTCTGGAACTGCAATCTGCAAATAACAGGAAGCTTTCGTCAGAATAATTCCTGACTGGGATTGTGAAAAGACGGAATGAATTCTCAAAGCCTAAATCAAATTGGTCTGTATCCAATCGCAATCTGATACGGAAATACAAAGCAATTGAAAGGGAAAGCCGTGGAAATAACTGGAAAACAAATGAGCAGACATCTTGTGGGTGTTGCAGGGGTTTACCCACCTCGTGCATTGTGTAGATTAGCACTCAGGTTCTTTTCCTGGTCATACAGTATAGATGTGTGTCTTCAATAGACAATAGGAGTAAGTGTGCGCTGATACATACGTATGTATATCTAACGAACAGTAATTTCATTTAGAACGCAGTTAGATGGGCGGTGCAATCAGGCATCCCATTTCAAAACATTATCCCCCTAGGACACACACACACACACACACACACACACACACACACACACACTCCACGACTCTAAACGAATACTGAATAAATGTCTCCTGGCTGCTATCTAGCTATCTAATTATTCCTTTTTTCATTAAATGGGTAAATCAGATTCTAATTAGCTAGGCTGTCATTCAGTGGCCGGGGAGCTAGAGATGGCGAACATGTATTGGACAGCATTACTCTGAACGTGTGTGTGTACGTGTCTGTGTGTGTGTCTAATAGCATATGCTCTCCTCTCTGTCCCTAGGGCGAGGTAGAGGTCTCTGGTAATTACTTTTGTTGCACCAGGAAAGAATGCCAGTAGAGAGCAGGAAGGAAGCCAGCAAGAACCAATCAGGTGCTGGACCTCTGATTAAAGCTAAATCATCTCCGTATCTGTATGCACACTTTAAAAAGGTAGAAGTAACTACCCTGAGAGTATATATTAAATAATTAACCAGTTATCTTTACTACACAGTGTGTTTGTATGGCTACAAGTTGCCAGTATTTGAAGGACTGTCCACCTCCATTTGCTCTGCTTTGTTGTACATGTTTTATCAGTGGGTAAAGAAGCCATCAAATGAAATAAAGCGCAGAAATGGATTGTGTAACATTAACCAAGGCTCCTCTGACTAATTGGCCCTCTAGAGATTCAATGCAGATGGAGGACACTTTCTTACCATTTCCGTCTAGCAGCAGGACCACCATTATCTCTCTCTCTCTCTCTCTCTCTCTCTCTCTCATTTTTTTTTTGCATCCCTGCAAGTGGGAGCACAATTTACTAACGTTTGACCATTATGGGGGGAATGTGTTTATGTGGCTGTCATAGTGTTTGCGAGGCTGCTGGAGGGGGGGGTTCATGTGTGACGGACATTTCCCGTCTGATTGGATTCAACAGTGCTGTTCATCTAGAGCCTGTTTGAATTAGCCGAATTGATGTAAAACACTTCAGAAATTACTATCTCTCTCTTCCAGATAAGATAAACATCAACTCATCAGGAATTCAAGCCCGGCACGGCAGAACAAGCCTGCCAAAGTTTTTCATCAGCAAACCTTGTGTAGAATGTCAATGTCTCTCACCACTGATTCGGATTCTAATCCTAACCCAGGCCCCTTTGGCTCCGGGGACCTGCTAAAGATTTGTTTGGGAGGATTGTGAAATTTGCAGGACCTTTGCATTTGGCTCCTTGTTTTGTGCCTGCCTGCTCTTCTAAGTTTTAATTGCAGAGGGGAAACAAAGAGAAAGGACCTGCCTTGTTTCTGTGTGTGTGTGTGTGTGTGTGTGTATGCATATGTCCCATGTGCTCAAACGTGAGTGTGTGTGACAGTGTTTGTAAGTACTGGTGGGAATTTGGATTTGGCCTAACTGAGAACAAAAACATTCCTGCATAATGTTCATTTCTGAGCATCACCACTCAACACACTCCCTCACACACACAATTCATGTTGCTGTAAATTGGCAGGCTGTGAGAGATTGTTTGTCTGGTTTTTACAGCTTCGTTTCCCAAGTCGGAGACAAGGTCGTGTCTTACTTCTGTCGTTTACATATTTAAATAAAGTGGGGTGTTTTTTTCTAATATAAAGATAATAGGCAATGTTCCTTCTGGATGCACCAGAATGTAACTCCTTTCAACAACGTTGTTTTGCCTAAACACAGCTGAAACTCAACAACAGTTAGATCACAAGCAGGTCCCAAAACGCTGAATCACATTTGCAGTCAGTCAGATAGGTTGATATATACTGTGTCCAGTATTTCTTTATAGTGGATACATTCTGAATTCATTTATTAGTTTATATGAAACAGTTTGCAATAAACAATTTTGCTGTAAATGTACAGAAATGGGTAAAAGTCTAGTTTTTAATCTGTTGATCCTGGACAGAATTTACTGTGTCACCCTAAAAACCAAAAGTATTTACATTAGTAAGATTTAAGTTACAGTTACAGAACTGTGCTGAAGTGTTAGGCTACTCTTAGTTCTGTTGTTTTTACTTGGTTGTAATGAGCATAATACCTGTTTTTCTGTCTCATTATTAAAGTACAAAGAAAAAAATAGACATAGCATTAAAAACTACACAGCTTTAAAAGAAGTCAGTATTTACTGTGATCTTTCTTCTCACTGGACATATTTTGAATGAAACCTGGTGTAAAACACTACATTACTTACATGTAAACACTAAACACTCAATAGTGGATACTTAAGTCTGTTTTTTCCTGAAATTCTTGTTTTTAATGCTGTTCTATATTTCAATTGTATTTGTTACAGAGACAGAAAAATTCATATGTACATTATAATATGTCATAATATACTATTGCTAAAACAACAAACCTAGTTGTAGCCTAAAACATTCGCACAGTTCTGTGTGTTGATCATTTTTATCCACGCATAAGCAAGAATAAAAGAACTACTGTATATGCCACTCATTTGTGCGGACCTATGGGTGTCTTTACATAGAACAATCACTCACTTGTCAGTAAAAGTAACAATGACACAATGCAAAAAAAGAAAAGAAAAACATCACTGTCGAGTCTATACTCCAAGGCCTGTGCTTGTTGTACACAGGTGCACAGTACACTGGCAGTATAGCTCACAAACACTGACACCAGCCTTTGATTTCAGACCGACTGTGGAAAAAACCCACTCTAGAGTCTGCTATAGCATAGACATCTTTACCTCTACTACTGTCAGCGAGTGCCTGCGTTTGTACTGCACACAGCACTTAATCCCTTTTTGACCTACACAGATTCTGTCCAGATAGCAACACCTGCATCCTTCACACCACACCGCATAATACCGCGACTTGAATAGAGGACGCTGCATACAGTGGTTAACCACAATCCAACACATGTATGGTAATGCTACAAGGCCACAATTCGTCATTACGTTAAAGTTTGAAGGATTAAAACAGGTGTCTTTCTGTCTAAACCTAAAAAAAACATAAACATATGCAGTGACGATCTTTTTTGTTATAAACACTATGCAATAGGGATGAAAAACAAGAAACATGTACAGCTCTAGTTGATAATATCACTGGTACTGCTACTTCATGGATAGAGCTAAGGCTACGTTCACACTGCAGACAAATCAGATTTTTTATTTTTTTTTTATAACAGTCTGAACAGCACTATATTTTTTTAAGGCCACGTTCTCATGTTGCTCTAAATCAGGTACATATCCAGTGTTTTGCAATTCAACTCATGTCTGAACGGTAACGTCTCGTTTCATCCGACTTTTATGTCAGTAAAACGCGACACATGTCACAATTCTGCACCGGAGGAGGCGAGATCCATATTTATTTCCGTAAACACAGCGCGCGGCGTTTGACACCACATCTTGCATATGTGTCACTTCAGGGCCGTGGACTGTTCACACACACGAGTCTAAAAAACAGGATTTCAGCAAAAAGTGTGAATTGAGCATTGAGAGCTGCAGTGTGAACGTAGCCGAAGTGAAGTTGCAGCACATTATTCAGAATAAGACATTAAGAATAATACAGGAAAGAGATGAGGTTTGCCCCTTTTTTTTCTGTGTTCTTTCTAGTGGTTATTTATATTAAAAAAAAAAATTACCATCTGACAGAAAAGAAGAAAACTCACTCTCTCTTTTCGCTCCTCAGTTTATTTCGCCGTCTCTCTTCACTCTCAGTTCTGTGTGGGTGTTCTGATAGTCGAGCCAGCTCACCACATCTGGGCGCTGTTTGAAAGTACACTGTTATTTCGGCAATTAGGCTTAAAAACAAATAGAATACCTTTGGTTTACGCTTGCCAGTCTCCATATATAAATGCCAACGTGTACGCACATAAACCTCTCCATCCCGCTCGACGCCACACAAACACAAGCGGGTCAGGCACGCACATAATGACATAATGACAGTCGCTGTTTATGTTTGTCATCCATTTTTCATGGCCAATTAGGTGAAATGGAGAGCATGTCTCACTGAAACCTCAGCTATGGCAGGAAATCTCCGGCTTTAGCGGATGCCGACAGTGGCTTATAGATGAGAAGCGAGTGAAGCACATCGGTGTGCACACACAATTATCATATATGCATGATTTAGTTCATCTCCTATCCCAGATTTAGCACATTCACAGTTCGCAATGTGTCCGTGCTGTACGCGCAGATGGGGCTGACTGCGTGTGATGCTGTGTAGACCTTTGCAGTATACAGTAAAGTTTCATCAGTTTCGGACTCGCACATCAATCACGGCAGATTAGCTGACACCTCTTCTACCCACACTGCTCTGCTGCCTGCCTGCAGGCCCTGACTGATAGGTAGGTGCTAAAAAAACAACACACATACTCGCCTGATATCAAACAGCAATACAAGGTCTTTCTCTCTAACGTACACACACATGCACAGACACACATAATCATCTCCCCCTTTTTCTTATTTCTGTGCTCTTTCTTTGTTTTTCTCTCACTAACTCACTCTTTTCTCTCTCAACCCACTTTGCCGGATCAGTCTATTTTCATGTATACAATTTCCCGTGGCTTGTTTGTATGTGTGTAAATGTGTGCTTATGTGCTCTGGCCTTGTTGTTGTGTGTATATTTCACTGATTGTCATGTCTCTCCGCGGTGGCTCATCGCCCACTGGGCTCGGTATCAGGCTGATCAAATGCTCAGCGCTCTGTCTGCCTGATCACACAGGCAGACGAGTGGATCCCCGATGATAGGAGCTCCAGATTACAGTCTGCTCTGGACCACCGACCAATTCAGCCCTAAGGCTCTGCCCAGCTGGGACTGACAGTCTGACGGATGGGTGGACACATAGAATCAGATATAATAGAGCTGATTGTTAAAGGGTGGCTGATCAATTGCTTGTAGGATACAGAGGCATTAAATTTTACAGTATGATATGGATCGTCCTATGATTCACTCGCCCTGCAAACAGAAACGCCCCAATCATCAGTGGCAGGAGATTAGTCATTGCCCACACTAAAAAATACTGGTTTTGTTGTTTTTTTTTTTCTAGATTTGTAGGATGTTGGACAGAGGGGTCATACTGGAACCGAGCCCTCTTGACTGTGTTGTTAGGTACTGAGGAGGAGGAGGAGGAGGAGGAGGAGGAGGAGGAGGAGCTATATCTAACTTTGACAAAGCATCACATTCTGGCTTTTACCTCACTCTTGATGTTTTTTCTGCTCAAATGGAGAAACACAACCTGTCCCAGTCACACACTATAGTAAAACGAAATTATGTCTTGCTTAAAAGTTGAGAAAATCAGACACTCATCTCTACATTGAGTGGGAAGTTCGAGTAAATACAGGGATGTTATTGTTATTTATTTATTTATTTATTACATATTTCAGAATTTGTAAAGGTAATATCACTAAATGTGGCAAGTTATGAAGCAGAACTCTCCAGAGTATTATCCTCCTAAGACCCTCTGTCCACATATGAGGACAAGAGTTTCACAGCTTTATACAAAAACAAAACAAAAAAAAAACAACTGTCCACTGCAAAGGACATTCCATAAACATTTTTAAGAATGCAACTGTTGCATCGTGATGTTTCCAATATAAGTAATTATGTAATTAAAAAAGGCAAAACTCAAAAACCTGTGGCTTTTCTGGGTCTCAGGAGGTTAAATAAATAGACTTTAACCTTTGACAGCTTTTCACCTGTTTTATGGGGTTTTCCTCTTTCTTTATCTCTATTAGCTTATGCTATGCTAACTCATAGTATAGAATCGATTTTTAGACTTTTAAGGTTTGAGCGTTGCAGAAAGCATTCCGGCTTATTGCAAAGCTATGTTGCGTGTGTCCATGTGAATTTGACCTCTGCAGGTGTGGAAGAGAAGAAGGAAGAAGTGCGTCAACGTTTAACTTAAATTGCATGGGCTGGTCTATCTCTTGTCCCGCTTCTCAGTCAGTCTGAGCAGACCTGAAAGGCTCACGAGAGCTGCCAGGAACCCGACGGACCACTTAAAAAGCATTATCACAAAGAATAAAACATGACTTTTCTTTTCCCCTGATATTTTTCAGATACATGATTTTCACTAGACAGCACAAGCTTGAGCAATAGCAGTATTTGAACTGTAATAGCCACTGTGAGGGGAGATGTGGATGACAGATACGAGGAGAGAATTGTCTTTTCTTTTTTATGTTCTGCAGCTGCCATATGGATGGCAGTGCCAGTGGTATGTTTATATGGTGTTGATAGTGATTAATCCAAAGTACATATTTTAAAATTAAAGGCCGGGGTGGAAGTTGAGTAATCTTCTCAGTGGGAAATGAGATAAAAAGAGAAAAAAAAAATGCTGTGAGATATTGAATATTACAATAATGAGTACCACCTGCTAAGCTCTGCAAGGCCCTGCATTGGAAACAAGGCCAATCATATTCTAATATCCCTGCGCAGTATGTCGCCCTCAGTAACACAAATCATATTCTTTAGAAAAAAGAAAAAAAAAGGGCTCACACACACACACACACACCCACATACACACCTGTAGATTGAGCTTGCTATTGTGTCTGACTTGGTTGAGTAGACCAGTAATATCAACCCATGGGACCAGCTAAAATTGGCAGACCACACAGGGCGAGGATATGTGTCAGCACTGTATTTCTGTGTGTGTTTGTGCATTTTTGTGAGACTACACCCTGCCTTTTCTTGATTAATGGAGTGTGAAGGGATTATGCTGATTCAGTTCATAACTGGGGCACGGTGACACAGTCATTACACAGGTGAGTGTGGGACTGTGTGTGTGTGTGTGTGTGTGTGTGTGTTTCTTTAGTGTGTGTCCTTGCATTTTCCTCATACAGGCAGGTGAATGGCGGAGCAGTGTAAACGTCCCAGTCCTTTTGTCCTCTATGCCAAAGGCAAACATGGCAGAGAGCTCTCCCTAATCCCCTCCTCTAGCCTTATCTAAACTATACCTGAAAGCAAAGAAGGCGGAAGAAGGAAAGGGAGAGGTGTGAACAGAGGGTGAAAGTGGAGTAAAGGAATTGTGTAAAGAAAATCTAGGTAAATGAACATGGAAAGGATAGATGGGAGAAAGAGGAGGATGAAATGCTGATATGATGGGATTAGTGATATTTGATGTGTGCGGATAAAAAAAGAGACAAAAGAGATATAGCAAGCGAGAAGAAGAAAAACACGCAAAGTAACAAGTAAGAACAAACGCTGAAAGCTCAGCTCACAACAGTGTAAGTGATACTGTAGGTATGAAATTCTATGTGCAATAGAATATTTCCCAGAGTGTTTTCAGGCTGTCATACATACAAGCATATTGTCTGACTTTTGAGACACCGGTTTCGAGTTTCTTTTTGAGCGACTTAAAAGCATAGTTACATAATGAAGCAGCAGAATTTGAACACTTCTGCTGCAAAGATAACAACCTGGAGAGTCTTCAGTATGTATATTTGTACCGATCTTTATTGCCAGAGCTGAGATGAAGCAACGGTATTGATTGATGGTTCATCATTGTTCCACAAAAATAAATAAATAAATAAATGAGCAACAAGGACACCAGTGATGTGTTACTACATTCAACTCAGTATTTGTTGTCTCTTACTAGAACATAGACATGCTCTCCAGCACTGCAGCGAAGCATAAGAATGGGAAATAAAAGGGGATAGAAAAGGTTTTTATTCTTGTGAATCAACAGAATACAAAAATGCAAGTCTGTATTTGGAGGAAGATGAGGCTGAGTAAACGCTACTAGATCTCTTGCCAATTTCTTGAACCAGTTAAGTGTAACATTTCCTTTTGTTTGAGAGATGCTATGATGTGGTATTTTCACAGCTGCTGTGATAAGGCTTCAGTCAAATGCAAAGGCAGTCATGTTAGCTTAGATAGGGGTTACAATGTGGAAATCTTTGACAACGTTATTGACGTTTTCGGTCTAATCCCTTGCAAATATGTAGATCTTAACTGTCCCGTCTTGTATTGTTCTTCCCCGTTCGACTCGTTAACCTGTTCTCTGCTGAGACACACTCAACAAGTTAACAAGTTAATGGATTGTCACGCTGGGTTTTTGGAGTCGGATCAAGAGGAGTAACACATGGACGGGATCGCAGGAAAAATATTAGCTGGATGATGCAGTTGTTTTGATGGAGAACACAAAGTTCTGCGGTTCTCCTGTTCCTCCAGTCTGTCCCGCTGGACGCCACTTGTTAAGGACGGAAAACAGGAGCTGTGTCATGGATATTTTACACAGATCAACACCTGCACACACCCAACAAAGCAGGCATGTGGAAGACAGACAGACACGCATACTTACAGACAGACATCCGCTGTTGAGAGCAGAGAGTGTTTATGTGGAATCCAATAAAGACAGTCCCAGCTGTCTGTCTGTCCTCTCTCTAAGTCTCCACAGCAATAATCACACAACTTTCTGTTTGCTCCAGAGTCTTTTAGTCTGTGGAAGAATGCCTGCATGAGTGATGTGGGTGTGTGTGTGTGATAAAATATTCTTAACACACATCCTTTATGAAAACACTACTTCATTTTGGTGCGTTGCGAGCAGGGCCAACGCACCTGTCTGATCCGCGGAGTAGCGGATCAGACACTAATAGGTGATGTCTAAATGTAAAACCAACATGTTTTAAGGAGTGTATGCAGCTCAGAACCAATGCAGGTTTAAATGCATTGGCTGGTCATTGCCGGTTTCAACATCTATCGTAACTAATAAGAATCTGATCCAAATAACAAGTCTGAAAGTCAGTGGCGGGCCGTTTATTTCACACCCAGAACTTCAGTGGTGTTCTACCTGACTTAACCAACCTTTTAACATCAATACTACTCCATCAATACTATATAAAAACACAACATAACAAGGTGTTGCATCACACACAGGTATCTATATTTAGTTGATAAAAAGACAAAAACATACAAATAATAAAATATACTCACCAAAACTCTGTCTGTGACCAAACCCACTTCCTCCATTGTCTTTTAAATCTAAACCAATAGAGTTTAGCTAATGCAGGTCACTACAGATGTGGTTTCCTGGTTGAGTTTGTGCTGACTAGTCGCACTTTAACCACCCAATCAAATGTAGTGAAAGTTCAGATGTTACTGTACGACCTTTAGATCGCCCCCTTGTGGCCAATGCTAAATCTGATTGGTTAAAACGTCAGGGTCATTGTAATTTATTTGAAGCTACAGAACTGTTGATTCCAAAGGCCTCAAAGCAGTTTTATTTTACCCGGCAACTCACAATAGCTGAAATATGATTGGTCAAATGCTCTAACATACACATACACTACCGGAAGCAGTTTGACCAAGAGGAAAGCTACGAAATAAAGAGAATATGCTGTTGGGAATACTTTAATACATCTTCAAGGAACAAATATAAAAATGTCGGGTGTAAATGTAGGTCAGTGATTCTGATTCTTTAGGCCTTATGGAAAGCATATATTTGATATTTTGGTTTTTTTTTGGTTTTTTTAGTATCTTTAGGTGTGTACATGCATATGTGGATATGTGTGTGTACATGATGAAGTGCTAGGCAATGAGCTGATTGGCCATATGTCTGCGCAAATGAGCTCTTTATTTAATAAGGCCAGTGATCTAAATTGTCATTACTGTCAACATTTAACTGTGGTCCTCCCCGCCAGATGGTATTTGGTAATATATCACAGAGATGAGCTTTCTCAGATTACTCTTTAGTTGTTACATGATGACTCCATCTCAGATTAGGAGAGGCTCCAATATTCATTTGGTTCTTCTTAAAGTACTCTTCAGGTTTTCTCAACAGGTCACACCTGCATTTCAGCTCTACACCTCTGGAATTTTAATTGTGTCCCATCTTCCATGCATTTTACCTTCCTGTTTTGTATTACATACAGTTTATTGTGCAATATTTTCATATAGTATTTAAATTACATTAGATTCTAAATTACACAGTGACAGTAAATTGTATTGTATTGTATTGTATTGTATTCTATTCCAAAAAGCTGCCTTTTACTTTCAAGGTAACGATGATCATTTTAATATTCATTATCTATTGTTCAGAATTACAGCAGGGGAAATAAAACTATGAATAAAGTTTCAAAAATGAAAATTCTCATTAACCAAATCACCACTGGTCATGGTTTTGTGGAGCTTAAGTGGTGCAAGGTGTTACCATTGAATCCATGGTTCCACTTGGCTGGGTGATAATATGTCAGGTTCCTCTTCTGACAGTACAAGGCCACTGATGAAAATGTCAGGCATGTTTGATAATGACTTGGATGTCCCAGACGAGGTCGGAAGCATGGTAAAGCAATTAAACAAGGGCTCGTCCGCCTTATCACAGCAGCTACCAGACGTTTGAGCAGTGTAATGGGAACTGAGACTAAAATAAACTTAAGCCACGCTCTGTGCTAAATGTAAATATGGCATATATATAATTAAAATACTTGATTTTTCTCCTTTGTAGCCTTCAATCATTTCCTCCCACAAACGTCCTAGAAAGCACAAGCTAAGGAGACTTCCCACTGTGTGTGTGTGTGTGTGTGTGTGTGTATACATTTGCCTTTGCATTGTGAGAGTCAGAGGATGATGGACAAGTGTTGCGTAATAACGGGGGGAAAGTGTGATCGAGTGGCAAGGGCTTGAATTGAAGATACAGATTTAGGCCAATTTGCACAAATGGGGAATGACGTAGAGGAGGTTTAAAGACCAGGGAAGATTGATAGTGAGTGTAGAAGAGAATGAAGACACCCGAACAGGCAAAATGATGGAGAAAAATGCCAGTGTGTTTGTATATGCGGTTATGTATTGAGTGGTGTATATATTTATATGTAAAGTACCATGAGATAACATCTGTTATGATTTGGCGCTATATAAATAAAATTTGATTTGATTTTGATTTGGTATATCTCAATACCACATTGCCTTTTATGAATGAGTTTACACATGCATGTCAGTACAGAGAAGTTTGTTTTTCTTAGTTTTTTTGGTGTGACTTACAAACATAAATCCAAACCACTTTGCACATATTCACCCTGTTGCTTCATGTGTTTTGGCATGTATTTTATTTTTCTACAGTCACACCATTAAAGCTTCACAGAACGGAACAGCACTAAGTGGAATAAAACAAAAGGAGGAGACTCAAAGCTTGGTTTTCCTGCTGTCACAGTAATACTTCGGCAGCTTATCGCCCTGAAAAATTTATTCCAAGATTTTTGTCTTGGATCAGTGTGAGGATTTGAAAGATATTATGTCTTTAAAAAGTAACAAATCCTCTACTGAAAGTGAAAGAAAGACGGTTAATAAACCACGTCAGAGTCATAACAAATTCAACCGCAGAGTACAAATCAGCTGTGTCTGAAGTGGAGACATGCTGTGGGCTTGGCAGTGTTGGCATATTGCTTTTATTATGGCATGTAGAGAAACACACTCCACAGACGAGAGGAAAAAGCGTTTGATTGAAGTGGATGTAGTTTTGTGTTGAAACTCCCAATTCATTAGATGTCTTCTTCTCATTATGGTCCATGTCTGTCCCTGCTCTCTCTTTTAAAAGGTACATCTGCAAAGTTTTCATTTATTCTGGGGCTGTCGGAGAAAATTGGCCTCCCTTTGCTTCTTTCCCTCTGTCTTTCTGTCTTTCTCTTTGTCTCCATCTCTCTCTGTCTCTCTCCCTGAAGGGGGTTAAGTGTTCAGGTTAATTGCAGCCCTAAATGGAGCCCCAGCAAAGAGACAGAGTTTTCACACCATCCTTAATGCCCTATATTCTTTCTCTTACACCATCATCTGTCCTCTATTGTTTTAAAGCTGCCCTTTGGGAAATACAGTGGGCTACTTCGAGTCTTTCCTCCTGTTGAAAACACCTCCGTCGGCCATTTGAGGAACACATTTACCGCGCGGTGCTTCGGCGCTAACCAGTTTTCAGTAATGACATTATCACAGACTAAATGTGACGTATTTTGTATATTTAGTTTAATTTTTATGTCTTATTCATACTCTCCTGTTTGTTGCATTTACCATTTTGCGCACTTTGTCACGCTACCTGCAGAAGCACTAACCCATTTAACTCTGATATGGGTCATGTGGGAAGGAATGGACAAACCACTATATGAATATTTGGTTGTTTAGGTTAAATCACCTGTTGACTAGTGTCTACTGTCTCGTACATGACTATCCCTACATTTTCTGCAATAAATATTTGGTATATTTCCTAAGCTGCACATTAAAATCTTTTACTACTGTTCTTTTAATTCTCTGAATATGAGCTTGGGAGTGTAATCCTCACATCATAGCATAAGATGTTGGAGATGTTAACCCCAAACAACAGCTCATTCTCCTTCTCCTTGATGCCTCCGTCTCTTGTTTCTTCCCTCTCATCTGTCATTTCTCCCGTGCTGCCAAAAGACAGCCAGGAGGTTGGGAATAGGAGTAGGGTAATATCTGGGAGGGGAAGGAAGGGATGGAAAAGGAGACGGAGGGGGAAAAAAAAAACAAAAAAAAAACAGGAAGCTGTGTGTAATAATTGTGTAATAGAGGAGAGCTGAGTAAAGTACAGAATAGTGGTTTTCACCTGCTGTGCCACGGTTGTAGAGCTCAGGTGTAGCTTTAGATGTTCTTAAATTTGAAATAGGGGTGGAAAGGGTACATGATATATAATTAATACAGGTGGTTTTTATATTTTTATATCTGTGCAGCTTCGGTGTGATCTAGTTTTATAGGTAGTGTTCAGGAATGTAGCCTAAAGCTGGTGCAGGATATATGCTCAGTCTGGGCCACAGTCGGTTGATTTCTGTTTTATGTTTCTCCAATAATGTTTTGTCTGGTTGATACACGGTACAGAGACTCCCTTTGTGCCATCCTTTCAAAGTTTTGTTTCATTTTCTTTCCTTTTTTTAAAGAGCGTTTTTCATACCATGCGATTGCCTGTTCATACCTAAGCAAGTGCGAAATAAATAGTTTAATGCACAGACCTTCACATTTCTGTGATCATACATGAATGGCTGTGTGTGATACTCCCAGACAAATACCTGGCTGTGCACTTTTCTTTGTCTCTCTCTCTCTCTCTTTTTTTTTTTTCTTCATCTATCCGAGGAGTGCTGCTGTGCTTCTGAAAAGATTTACTGTAGATTTATTGGTAGGCTGCACAGCATTCGCTCTCTCTCTCTCTCTCTCTCTCTCTCTCTCTCTCCCCCGCTCTCTGTGCTCCTCTGTCGCCCGGTGCTTACTGTCACTCTACTTCAGTTTCTGTTGGTCTTTATTCGCCTTTGTTTTTTACTCCATCTCCGCACTGACTTCCTCTGCCTCTTTCTCCTCTCTAATTCTATTCATGAGAGGTGCGCACTCCATCATTCTGTCTTCCTATATCTCTGTCTGCCCTTCATTTTCTCTACACCTTTCTGCACCAGAGAGGGATGGAGGAAGGGAGAGAGAGAGAGAAACAGAGGGGTAGAGAGGGAGAGATGGACAGATTAGGTGACAGTGATGAGCGATCGATCTCAAGGCCAAACAGCCCAGGGAGGATCTCTCCCCCCCTCCTCCATCTACCATCTCCCTTCTCCCATTCCCACTCTCCTCACCTCCACTCGATTTTTCTTTTTTTTTTTTTTTCCATTTTCCACCCTTCTGCTCCTCTTCCCTCTCTTCTTTCTCCCTAACCTTTGTTCCCTTCAAACTGACAAGGGTTCATTAAGGATCCACTTTGTGTGTATAAGTGCATGTAAGTGTGCGCCTCTTTGTGTGTATGTGTACGCACACTTTTGCCTGTCTGCCTAGTTGATAAGTCATGAAGGATTGCTCCCTAAGGTGCCCCTAAAGAGCTTTTAGTGGCTTTCGATCAAACACACACTCTCGCATGCACACAAACACACACACACACACACACATGCAGGCCTCATTAGAGTTTTTCACAAGCACAAAGCACTTTGTGATCGTTGGTCAGTCTGACATGCATGTTGGTTCATGTGTGTGATAATTTTGCACGCTGTTGCTTTTCTACTCAAACACATGTGCTTACAAAAGCACCACTGAGACCCGACGTCCATCCATCCCCGTCCCAGACGCACCCACCTCCCATCATCCCCCCGTGCCTCAGAATGTGCCCGCCACAGCATATTGCCCTAACGAGGTTGTCTATTGATCAAGTGATGCTCTTTGTTCTGGACGCCTAAATGGACCTTCAGCCACTCTCACCAGGCCTTTATGGGAGCTGTTATGGCTTTGGCCTGATTACAATAGAAGCACTTAAAATGCTCAACGCCTGATGTTTTATGCAAGAGCACGCTCAGCTTCTGAAGTGTACGTCTGCTATATTACAACGCTTCCTAAGAGCGTGCATTTCGGCGGGTTGCTTTCCAGGATACTCGGTGGCGCTTGGTTTATCAGTTTGTTTTTACTGCAAAATGGTATTTGCTCAGTGTAGATGCCGACGATGAAAACCTCAGCAGCTCTATTAAACAAAGGGACAACATATAGATCTAGCTTAGACTACCGCCTGTGCATATGCGTACGTGTCCAAATGCGATGTTTGTCCTCATGTGGGCCGGTTTAATTTAAAGCCATCCAAGTGTGACCTGGCAACATGTGGAAATATTACCCACAAACCTTTTTTTTTTTATTTTATTTTTTTTTACACTAAATCTCTGTTTCCCCTACCGTCATTGCCACGTCCTCCAGATAAATAAGGTTTTCCAGCCAGTCATTTCCCCTGCTGTTTATTCATGACGCATCCACTTCAAATATTGCACCATTCATTTGAAAATATTGAGTCAGACCTGATGAATAATGTAAGTTTCTGTGACATTTACATGTGTGTTTCGCACAGACCATCTGTAACATTAGACAGCGAGTTTAGAGGCCATCTCGACTTCAGTAGTATTTTGTAAAACACTGATTGTTTCTGCTATTACTTTGATCATTTGTCATCTGTCAGATATAAGTGAGATGCGCAAACGCTCGCTGTGGTTCAGCAGATGTATTTTCTGTGTGTTATATAAATATATATATATATATCTGTCTTTAGAGTTGGGGTTTCATAAAAGCTTATTTGAGTCAAACAGCATGAAGTCAGAGTCTGAAACTGATATTAAACCAACCCCCTTGCTCACTGGTGCTGCATGCTAATGTGCTGAACTGCAGAGATGGTCAATTAGATAGCAACATATGATTTTTGTTCCAACACTTCGATTATCCTTCTCCCTTTTTTTCTTGTCTGATACCTTATGTGTCAATCTTTAATGTTTTTTCCCCCTTTTTTTGTCTACTTTCTTGATATTCTTTGAAATAAGCTGAAATATTTTTTGTCTATGTGCAAAAATGAAAACTTATTCATATTTATCTTGGATCATGTCATTTTTTTCCCCGTTTTTTCCCAATTTTGATTTGTCTCTAACTCTCTCCCCAAGTATCTGCCTGTAGTTTTTTTTTTGCCTGTAATAGAACTAAAGGTCAGCAATATTTATGGGAATTCACATTTCTATTTCTTTGCTTGCTTTTTTTTTAATGCAAAAACAAGAGGGGGAGGAATGTGCTAACATCTGTGTAATGTCAGAAACTGTAAAACATGCAGGTGAGAGTGTGAGGAGAATAAATGCATGAAATGATTTATGTTTCAATTGATCCCTAACACCTGTGGGAGGTGTCAGCCAACCCTACTAAACCCACACTGCTGACATAATATGGACCCTCTCGTTGCCCCCACTCACACCTACACACACACATTTGAGTGATACTTCAACAGGGACATTTCACCCAGGCATCTGTGTATCTGCATGTGTGTGTACGTGATGAAGGGGCCCCTGCTGTGCCCTGATGTGGACATCAATACCAGGCGGTTTAGGCTTTCGTCACACTACCATTGGAGTGTGGAGAAGGAGCAGCAGGTGGAGTGAGAAGCAGGCACTAAGTGGGGAGGAGGAGGCGATTAGACACTAGACTATAATGTCTGACACACTGATAATTCGGTAGTAAATGTGAATATATAAATTATGTTACCACACAATATAATTTAAGTTTAAAAAAACATTTAGGCAAAAAATTATTAAAGATTATTTTTATAATATACTGTATGTATGGCCTCCAGCACAGTATGTAGTTTTAGTTTCTGCTCTTAAGTAATAATTAGACCCTCTGCTATCCTGATTGACAGTAATTTTATTTTACGAGTTCTTGCAGTACCCAACTGTGGTATGTAGTAAACGTACAGTATGCCGTGTCGAAGCAGGACTCCTGACAGCTAGCTCAGGTCAGAGGATGAGATGAAGGAGACAGCTGGAGAGGAGTGTATGTTCAGGGATGGATGAACTGGAGGACGGAAGGCATTCTCCAACTGCGCTAACTTTAGACCACACATGTCGGTAAACCTCCCAAAACCTGTCCACAGCGTGTCACCACTTGCTTCCATAAAACCTCCTTTGTGAGCGCGAATGTGTGTGTGTGTGCATTTCTGAGGGTATATATTGGGGGGAACATTTTCTCCATTTGCCTAAACCAACCAGAGTGCATAAATAAACATCACAAAGGGGCGAAATCATTTGCTGGTATAACACCCCCCCCCCCCCGTGTTGAAATTTCATTTTCTTTCCAGAAGCTTATTGTTTCAATTTCCTGCTTGGTGAGGCAAGTTCAAAAGTTCATGAACTCACAGTTGGGAGTGTGAACAGAACTTAGCTTGTGCCCACCAAGACACGACCTACAGACCCCGTTTCAGTGCCAAAACCTTCCGTCTTCCTCCGCAGAGATAACTCAACTAGGTCAATTAGTTTGAATACCGAGCTAGTTTTGTTTCAGCAAGAGTCAGTGGGAATCTATTACCAGAGCAATTATAATGGGAAGGTATTTATGTTTGTTAACATGAACCCATGTGTATTTGGTGAAATGAAAATCAAGATTTTAGGTTTTGCATCAATGTAAGACATCTAAGACATGAACGTTCTGTGTTTCCATGGTTTATGCCTCTCTTCCTCGTCCTAATGAAATACTAAGAGAAGCAACGAGAGAAAGTCATTAGCAGACACCCACAGACTTCAACACAAATATAAGACCGAGTAATGCACATAAAGTAAGGTCACCCTCTGCAGATGTAGCTTGTTTGTAACACATATTGCCTGCGGCCCACTCTCCAGGACAGCAGAACAAAAGGCAAGGCAGAGCATCTTTTCGCTTGTTTTTGACGTGACATAAAGCTCAGTTAAACTGACAGAGTTCGTGCTCCATCAAACTGGGCCTTTTAAACAGGGCTGAGTTGGGATCAAAGGCAAGGACAGAAATGACTGCTCCCACTTTGCAGGATTTGATCGTGCCGGCTGCACAGAGAAACACAGTATCTCCAAAGAAGAAAGAGAAGTTCCACCATTCGTGCAAAGTATTCATAAGCAGGTACAATTTAGAGGTCATTCATGTTGCAGGATATTCACCACGCACACATAAAGTATTTTAGAAATGTGATTGTATTAAATGTACAGTTCTAGGAATAAAACCAAATATACTGGGAGACCATTAGAAGGCAGATCATCATAGCCTTTTAATTTACCAGGCAAGATTCTCAACTACACATGATTGTTCTTTTAAAATATTTCTACTCTTTCTAATAATGGTGTCTCCCAAATATAACACACGTTCAGTCTGGATGTTTCCCCCAAACAAGGTCTGTCCACAATAAGTACAAAAATAGAGACAAGGTCTGCTATCATCTAAGCCATTTATAATGAGAGCAATACAAGGATAACTGCAGTCTTGGCCCTGAACTATAGAGTGTAACTTTTAAGAGATTTGTGTGCATATATATGACACATACTATATGTATGCACTGAGATTTGTGTGCGAGTGTGTGCGGGCGTACATGCTAATGTGTATATTACAAAGTGACCTTTGCTGGCCCATAGAACACAGGCATTGGCCACAATAAGACACACCACTTAGCCCCCTGCCTGGGACCTTGACAGCTTCTCCATAGAAGCCTGACCCTGAAGATCCCTTAAAATGCTTTGTTCATGCCAAACACACACAAGCACACACACAGTCATATACAAATGCAGACTTACACCCTTCACATGCATACACACATGCATATACAGTGTTGGAGCTTAAAGGCCATATAGCTAACAGGCATGAAGAATTAGCAGAGAGGCCCATGTGTCAGCCCCCCACTGACAAAAACACCGTTGATCCCTCTGGAGTTACAGCTACTGCTTTGTCCTCCTGACCACCTCTATATATCTCTCTCTCTCTCTGACACACACGTACACACACAGATGCCTCGAATAACACTGAAATATGTTGGCCCCATAGTAGAGCGGTTTTATTTTTCAAGCATTCAAGCAATCAATTATTTTATTTCTTAAAATATTTTATTTATTTTTCTCTTTTTTATGGTCAGATAGTTCTGGAGATAGAATACATAAATAAGAGTTATGTTACATGGATAATTTCAAGGCAATGTGAAATGTGAAATTTTCACTTTCTTGATGATATTGAAAACTAATGAAAAACTCAATACTAATCTCCAACTAATAAAAGTCTTCCTGTTGCTGCTCCAAACATTTATTCTGATTCATTCTACTCTAGAGGTACACAGTGCCTGTACGAGGTGCAAATATGACTTTTTGCAGCTCTGGAAATTATTTCAAACATATGTTACCTGTGGCTAGAAAAGGAGTTCCCTTATTGTGAAACTACAACTGTAGTTGTCTAGTGCCAAGGCTGGTTATGAAGGACTTCCATCATCTCCCCATAACCATCTGCTCTTAAAACACTCTGCCTTTTACAATCAGCAGATGCTCTGGAAATTACCTTTTCCTCTGCTGGCTCATCAACCACATCTCCTGTCTGCCAGATCTCCGGTTCAATAGCAAAGTCATAACACCAAGGATGCTGGTGAATTTCAATTGTTCTTTAAAGTTGTGACTGAACTTAAAAGTTGTTATCTGAAAGGACAGGAGTTTCTGTAATCTAACTGTGATCACTGTGATATGTAGTCACTGTTAAGATGAAATATGTATTAGCTTTTTATAATCCTAGTTTTATAATTTCACATTTGATTAGGGTAGATAGGTGCCAGGTTGATATTAATCTGCTGTTTTTCTGTTGTGTGATGGACATGTCAGCGCTGTCTAGAAGGCTGTGTTGTGAAAACTGTGTTTTGACTAAGACGGCTACGCACTGTCTAGACTGAGGTAGATAATTGCATGGTGATAACATGACAGGATTTGACAAAACATCATAATGTAAACTACTGGCACTCGTATTAGTCCATCGAACCCTGGAGTACGGTGAATTAAACCACTTTTAATGTCAGCGTCTCTTGAAAAATAAACCAAAAACCTTAAAAAAAAAAAAAAAAAACCTAAACACAGTCCTTCTCTGGCTTTTGAGCCAAAATGAACAGAGCAAATTAAACTTTTACAAAATAAGCTTAGTAGAAGTCATATCATGGGCTGGTTTCCACTAATGTGAGATGTTGTACTGCATTTCCCTGTGCAGCCCACTTGTATCGCCCTAAGACAGTAATTAGTGTAAAAATGAGTGGTTGACGTGAGATCTCATTATGTGAACAAACTAAATCGATTAAATGAAATACTTTGCAACTTTTACAAGGAGCACAAGCGTAGGAGAACCGGAGGAAAATGAGATAAGAATTATAGCGGTAACTGAGAGACGTTCAGGAGCCTTGAGCAAAAAATTTGTGAAAGGAATCGAAACATGCCTTGTCATATAGATTCAACTTGGTGGGCTGGGTTCTTAGAGGGTAATAGAACCTTTTCCATGCTTTACTGTATGTACCTATTAAGGAATAATAAAGCCTCAAATATAGGGATGACCCTGAAAATATGAGAGTTCAACCGAGGGAGG
This sequence comes from Apogon talboti, assembly GCA_037367365.1. NCBI lineage: Eukaryota > Metazoa > Chordata > Actinopteri > Kurtiformes > Apogonidae > Apogon > Apogon talboti. The sequence goes on from JAPQRQ010000028.1 coordinate 31,948,482, forward strand.
AAGAAGAGGTACAATAATTGGAGAGAAATGTCCGTGAACGCAACAAACAGTTTACATTAATAAGATGCTCACGCTTGCTACTATATCATAATACAATTTAATACGCAGTTGATAAATACATCACATATATGGTTTAAAATAGAGACATGCCAGAAGTCCATGCATATAAAATTGCAAATTAAGTGAAAGGGAGTGTCCAAAAATTAATCTCCTCTGTTTTCTTTTTAATGTCATGTCAGAACTTGTAATGAAAATGTGAGCTGGTTTTTCTAATAACAGTCACGACAAAACACCTGTTTTGCATTCCAACACCAACACCCCCAGGTCAGAAAGGTAACAGGTTAATGTAGATTAATGTATCAAAGCAGTTTTCTTGACTTGAATTATTCATCTCTGACTCATTGGGACTGTTTGTTTAAAAAGATGGAAGACAATGTCAGCTTGGTCTGGGAAAGGTTTGGGGTTTGGACTGGAATCTAGATCTATAACCTAAGATTACATGAAACAGACTTATTTGGAGCTTGATGACAACATATTTTGATGTTATCTGAAGGAATATAAAAGGGTTATTATCTCCATTGAGGCGGCCATGTTTTCATTACTGTTTGTCGGCAAGATTACGCAAAACTGCTGGGTTGATTTTGGAGCGGATCCATTAAAAGCGGCACTTCCTGTATATTCATTTTCATTCTGTGTAACACTGGGAGACGGGGCGTTTGATTGAATTACACGTCTGTGGGGTCGTGTCACACTCCGAGTGGCCTGTTTGATAAATCTTTCTTACCTAAATGCTAAGTGTTACACACCTAACTCAACCTAAATCTGCTGCGATCAGAAAAGCCTGACACTTATGCTATGCACAGTCAAGCACACACAGAACCCCATACAGCATTATTTTGTCAGTGGTTTGTGAACTGTGAAAGGGGTGAGGGTTTTATAAAAAGTGGTGACATTATAACATCCTGACACAGCTCCATGGCAACCTGCCTTGAAGGTCAGCGTGCGTTTGTCCACGTGAAGCCGGTGTATGGCTATACAGCGTGAGGTTTTTACAGGCTGGGTGTTTGCGTGTGTACAAACATAATGTGATGTGTGTTTTTTTTTTTTTAAATGATGCAATGGGTGAAAAATGTGATCCAGCTGTGATCAAACAAAAATAGGACACACGTATATTTTTGTGTCCTCGTTTCTCTTGTTTCATCCCTTCCGTACCATCAGTTTTCCTCTACCCACATGCATACTCCTTTCATTTATGTTGTTTTCACTGCTTTTAAACCCTCATGCATGGCTTTCTTCTCTCTCCCTCCTCCCACTCTGCATCTCTTATCCCTCTCCCACACAGTACCTTTACTTTTCTTTGGTCCATCTCTGCCCTTTTTTTTTTTTGTGCCAGTATTCTTAGTCATTTCACTCCTCCATTAATCCACTCATCATTGGTCCTGAGAGAGTTTGCAGCCTTTTTACATGAGAGATCCATGCACAGTTTGACGTGGATCTTGCTCCGTGTTTCTCTCGCACATCAGGAAATTGGTTAAACCGCTGTAAAATTTAATTATCACTGCTAATAGAAACAAATGTTAAGTAGTTGACCAAGCTGGCTGGGAAAAAGGGATTGTGAAAACAGCTAGGATAACAAGTCTCATCATGCAGAATGGTTACAACTGTGCCTGTGAAAAACATGGATATGGGGTTTATTGTTCCAGATGTACCTGCTGTGGGCTGATGTGCATGTTGGCCTTGATGAAGGTGTAGCGACAGAAAACTTGTTAAATAGAATTGTGCGAAGGCTCGTCTTTTATCTGTTTGATCGTTTTGGCTCGAGGCGTCTACCAGCTGCAGGAATTCAGCATTGTTTTCTTCTTGTCAAAAGAATGTGAGAAATAATAAAGGATGTTTTAATTTCAGAAGTGTTTTTACACAATTGTCGACTCACAGTGGGTACAGTTGCATTGTTATTTCGCACCCCCCACCCCCCTCACCACCACCATTTGTCTGCTGGTCTGGGCTCGCATTGTGGTTAAAGTCAGGGTATCCGCGTGGTCTTAAAAAGTCTAAAATGCTATAATTTGAATTTAAGGCCTTAAAATGTCTAAAATTCTCTTAACCCTTGGTTGGTCACGTGGCCTATTCAAACATGAATGGTCACGTGGG
>JAPQRQ010000028.1:31950732-31964542 GCA_037367365.1 Apogon talboti
TGGTCCCTGAACTAAAATACATTACAACTCATTTTAGTTCAAGGGCCACATTCAGCCCAGTTTGATCTCGACTGGGCCGGACCAGTAAAACAGAAGCATAATGGCCTTAAATAATGACAACTCCAAACTTTTCTTTTTGTATTAGTACAAAAAAATAACATGAAATTATTAAAATATTTACATTTTCAAACTATCCAAACAAAAATAGACATGAATAATCTGAAAAAACCTGAAATTTCTTAGAAAAATAAATGCAATTTTAACAGTAGTATGCCTAAACTTATCATGTGCATTAGGGATCAGATCTACAAAGGTATAAAACATTTAGTAACAGGCAGAATACTGTTAAAACGGCACTTAATTTTCTTTAGACGTTTCAGGTTGTTCACATTTATTCAGGTTACTCACATTTTATTGTTTTGGATGGTTTGTAAATGTAAATATTTTCATAATTGAATGTTATTTTTTGCACTAAAACAAAAAAAAGTAAAGTTGTCATTATTTATAGGAATTATTATTTATAGGAATAATCACATTTTTTTCACATTAAACCAAGAAGAATATTTGGAATCATTCTTTATAGGTTATTGTGCTATTATTTTACTTAAAAATTCATCCCATGGGCCGGATTGGAACCTTTGGAGGACCGGTTTTGACCCGCGGGCCGCATGTTTGACACCTGTGCATTACACTGTTGTCTTTCCAGATGATCACCACTATTGTTGTCCTCTATGTTGCCAAAGTGAGCAAAACTATCCAGTTCCAAGACTATGATAGAGGTGTTTTCTTAAAAGTAAGCATGTATCATAATTAAGACGTTAGTCTTTATTGTTTGTCTTCATGTAATTGTTGACATATTAACTTTCCTGTCAGATTTTTCCTCTTCCCTTGCTGTATGTGGGGAACCATTTAACAGGACTGGCAAGTACCAAAAAGCTCAGGTAAACTTTAATGGTCTTCCTTCTTTTTGTCCAAAAACCCCCCTGAAAACACATATGAGCTGTAGACATGGAGATTCTGTCGCGAATGACAGGAGATGTAATCTGATTGAAAACATTTAATGAAACAAAAAAGTCACATGGTAGAAAAACTGAATGTTCATAACCTCAGTAAGCTCTCTGTCTGACTGTGCTGACAAGTCACATGACCCAAATCCATCTGTGAAGGAGCATTAATTAACACTACAGTGAATCAGGTATTTTTAAGTTCACACAAATCAACTTTAAATGCACTTTATAACATAAACTTTAAACAAACTATGAATTTCTACTGCTGTTAAAAATAAACTTGTAGATATTCATTCTTGCTTATCATCATATTTTGGCTCTTACATAAACACTAAAGTCAAAACGAGGACTGGCTGATATGATAAAAAGATTATTAGTATCCTCACTTTTACACAGTTTCACGGTTAAAAGATGGTTATGAGTGGTTATGAAGTAGTAGATGAAGCTGACAAAAGATAAAAAAGGCAATAGATGCAATGAGACTAAAAGAACAGAAATAAATAAAACAAGATGACATTGACATTAAAGACACAAAAACTAAATGAAATGACTTAAAAGATGAAACAAAACAAAAATGATGAAACTGAAACCAGATGAAAATAATAAAATAGATAAAACTAAACTAAACTGACCTAAAAGATGACATGAAAATTACACAGAAGATACAACAACATGGAAATGATAAAACAAGATAAAAAGGATGTAAAAGACCAAACGGGATGAAATGACACAGACATGCCACAAGATGAAAACAATTTTAAAAAATGCAATAAAATGACAACTGCATAATAATGACACAATATAGAAGCAACAAAAAGACAAGACAAAGCAAAAATTACATAAAAAACAGAACATGAAGAATACATACAAGATGCAACAGGTTGATAATGATATAAAAGATGAAAACAATGTAAAAGATACATGTGAAAGACTCAAACAGATGAAACTGAGCTATAAGACAGACATGACTCCTCTTTATGATCACAACAGGACAAATAAACAGCAGAACGTTTCACAAATGTAGTGTAGAATATTCACAACAGTTACAATGATAAAATATTTGAGTGAAATTAAAACAATAGAACTGTGTGTCTTGTGTCTTTTCCAGCTTACCCATGTTCACAGTGTTAAGGAAGTTCACAATACTGATGACAATGATTTTAGAAATATATATACTGAGGTAAGTGTACTTTGACTTGTACAACCTCAGAACAGTTGAGATACTGTTGTAATAAAGCCTTCTTAGAATTTATCTGGATCTACTGTCTGTTATGTAATGTATGAGATAGGAGTTAGTACAAGATATATAGAAGAGGAAACTTTAAGAGTCTATAACTCATAATGTCTGGTAGGTTAATTTTGGGCTTTTTTTTTTTCTGTCTCAGGAAAACCTTTCCGAAGCGTCTGGTGTACAGCGTTGTGACCATAGTCCTGGGTGCCATGGTGGCTGCAAGGTAAGGGTGTTTGGTTTCTGAGGCACCCTGATGTATTTGGTAGATATTTGTCCTCACTGTAAACATTAAACCGTCTGTGTGTCTTTCCCTGTCGTCTAGTTCTGATCTGGCCTTTGATTTGGAGGGTTACACACTCATCCTGCTCAATGATGTCTTTACTGCAGCCAGTAGTGTGTACACGAAGAAGAAACTGTGTACAGAGGTAGCACGCACAACACACTGAATAAACACAATTAAGAGTAGTTTAGTGTTTATTTAATATGAAAACACATATTAACATGAGAGTAGTATTCAGTGTGTTCATGGAATACATTTGTGTAGTTCTTGGATTGTTTGTTTTGTTTATTTTTATACATACGTTGGTTTGTGATACATGGTAACAGCAGAATTTCCCAGTCCTGAATTCACTTTCCTCAGTGATTTATCACTATTTATTCTAATATAATCCTCTGTATTTTGCGTTTTTTTCTAGTGTAAATCAGGTATTTTCCTATATTTAATTTGCTGATCATGTAGATGTTAATAAAACCTCACATTAACATTGCCTTTTATTATATATGTAAAAAAAAAACTCAAGAAAAAGTGACTTTTTGCAGTAAAATCTATCATTAACTGAACATGTAAACCCAGTGTGTCCATCCACTGTCATTGATCCAACTCCATGGGTTTTACTGGTGAATCAGTGTTGTAGAAGATGACAGTGTTTCCACGGTAACTACGGCGCCTCTGAACGTCCAAATGGGTCATATCTGATGACCATGAAAAGACAATAAACTGCATTTTACACCAATTATTTATATGTATTGATAGGATTAGTGGATCGACAGGTGTTAAACAGTAGATTCTTATGGTCACCAGTGGATGTTTGGGTCTTCATGGGTTAAAGAATCAATTCAGGCTGAACAATAAAATGATAATTATCATTTATATTAGAATACTTGTGTTTGTGTTGTGACTGTGTTTGCCGTCACAGTATTGTCCCCCTTTGTTTGCACAGGGTTTGGGAAAATACGGCGTCTTATTTTATAACGCTCTGATCATCGTCATCCCCACGTTTTTGGCGTGTGCATTTACAGGAGACTTACACAAGGTGATCCCTTTCATTCTGGTTGTATTTGCCCAGAACTGTGTGCATATTCTTTTACCTTCCTGACCGGCTTGTATGTTTCCATCACCAGGCGGTCGAGTTCGAGCACTGGGTCCGAGCTACGTTCATATTCTGTTTCCTCTTGTCCTGCTTCATGGGGTACGTGGCAGTAGTTTCAGTTACAATCATACGCCTGCTGTATCTGTACAAGCACACACACAAAGTCATTCTTTAACCGTGTGTGTGTGTTTGGTTCAGGTTTGTGCTGATGTATTCCATAGTCCTGTGCAGCCATTATAACTCAGCACTCACTACAACAGTGGTAGGAGCAGTGAAGGTAAGAAACACTGATAAGAAAACTATTCAGAGGTGAAAAAGTACTGTTTACACCTGCACGTTATTTAATGGAGCTGTTTAATGTTTAAAGCCCTCAAATATGTTTGACATATTGTAGCGTGAAACCACAGAGATTACTGATAACATGATTGATGTGTCAAAAAGGAAAACAAGCACCAGCATTTGAAATGATATGAGTCATCATTGTATTCTTTTTTTACTTCTACATGTCAGGGTGTTTTCCCACTTGAACACTGGTTTCATGACATAAAACTAGGATTTACTATTGTTTTAGTGTCAAGAAAACAGTGTCCTGAATCTATCTCCGTTCATGTGATAAAGTTCCCTTCTGTTCCTGTTGACAAGGCCATCATTACAGAAAATCCACATTTGTTTTTCTCCTCAGAATGTCGCAGTAGCCTACATTGGCATCTTTGTGGGCGGAGACTACCTGTTTTCTTGGACAAACTTCATAGGTCTCAGTATTTGGTAAGAATAACTGTTTACTATGTGTTTTTGTCACCAAACAGTTTGTTATTGACTCATAAATTCACTTGAAACCCAAAAATCTCCACTCACTATGTGACAGTGAATATTAAATTCCTAATTCTGAATTAAACTGAGATATAATTTAGGTTATATCTATATTTTATTTAGGTATAATTAGAGGTTCAGGTTTCTTCCTTTGGGAAACTTTTGAGTGTCAGATGCTACATATCCTGCATTCTGGTCCATCAGTTTGTAACTTCTACATACAGACACTATTCTGTATTGGTTTTATTATGGGATTACCTGTATCTGTGTAAAAAAAAAAAACAACATAAGATTCGGCCCTGTGATGAACTGACAACATGGTGTCCAGGGTGAATGAAAACATAAAAATCCAAAAGCAGATGATACTTTAAGGTAAAATTTAATATAATTGAACTTAAATGTGATATATGAGCTGTTTCAAAAGAATCTCTGCTCACGTTGAACACATTCAAAAGGAAAACTGAGGATGACTACAATAGTATATAACATATTTTGACCGTTACTGATTAAAACATTGATTAAATCTGATTAAACCCATAATTCATATTTACGTTTCACAAATTAAAGACGTCCCTTGGAAACAGGACTCATGCTGATGTTATCACATCTTCAATAAAATTCCTCTCCTCTCATGTTTTTATTGGCCAGGACAAATGCATGTTTTAACCTGATCAGGATGAAGTCCCTCCACCCTAAAAATGTCATTGAACCACTTATCACTCCTGCTTTATGTTTCTAGGTGTACATGTTGCTAAATTGTATGGAAGCTTTTAAAATCATCACTACCTGCTTATCTACTTAAACATGCCTTACAACTTGGACTTTGACCTTTAGTTAATTTATTTTTTCTTCGTATACACTTGATGACTTCCTGTTTCTCTGTGTTGGTTCTCAGTATGTCTGGTGGACTGATGTACTCGTATTTCACTTTCAACGACAAAACTTCTGGAAGTACCACACAAGGAACGAAAGAACTGAAGATTCAAGTGACCTGAGACTGATAAGTACTCAGCCAGTTAAAGGGATGTTCCCACATTGGCCACTTGGTGGCAGTGTTTTTCTCCATATTGGAGCAAACTTGCTTTTTATCTTTTATATTTATTTACAATCAGTAAATTGCTTTTTCTGAATACATTCATTCCATGTTGCTATAAGCAATTAAAGGTAAAAGAAGAGCACACCAGTTGTGTCTGAGATTCAGTGAATGTTTATTGAAGACCAATTATATAACAGTGTGGACAGCTTGTCAGAGAAGTCTTATCTGTAAAATGTGTAACAAAATGCCTACTAAGCAAGCAGGATCGATCTATAAATGCGCAAAAATGAAAACCACTGGGAAATATTAGCAGAAGGGGAAAAACCCCAAACTAAAAAAAATCAACTTGAAAAGCTTTTGGTAAATTGTGCACACTCAGTCCTCTAAAAAACACAAAGTGTATATATTAAATGCCATAAACTTCTCAAACCACAAAAGAAACTAGGGGTTAGAATGCTTCAAAATATACTATGATTGGGTACAATAAATCATTTGGTGTTTTGATTATCAACAATTGACTTGCCTTCCAGTTTCACATCAACTTCACATGGGCAGTTTTGTTAAATCTACAGACTGAAACGTCACTGTTAGAACAAACGGAAACAGGGCAGTTATGAGAGGCGTCATACAGTGTTGAAGGATGTAGTGTCGCTATAAAAACAAATCAAAAATCAAACATCCAGCACTACACACATCAGTTTTTGCAAAACAGGTGCCATTTCCCTGGACACATACGCCAAAGTTAATCTTCAGTGCATTGCAAGCTTAATCCAAGATTTAATAGGGAACGCAAGTGCTAGATCCTAAACTAAAGGATACAGAATTTAAGTGACGTACTGTATACTGACAAGATTTAACTTTTTAAAACTTGTTTTTTTTTTTTTTACTGATGAGATCTCTGCCCTTAAATGACCAAACAAAATGTTAGCCAAAAGAAAAATATAGTGAAATAAATATCTCATAATTAAAACATTGAAATGAGATGACTGCATCCATAACACACCTGTCACCTTTTAATATAAAAGATGGCCGCCATCATCCTGTCTGGTTGGAAAAACACCTTTCAGCCTGCGGGTTTTTGCATGTTTTTCTTAATAAAATGTAACTATGGCATGTCAGTAAAGGTACTTTGCACCTTCAAACACTGTGAAACATGAATAATTCAGTCCAGAAGATGGTGTATTCAGCTTTGGATTTCTCCCTTATGTCGATGCGGGTTTGAGGAAACCGAGACGAGGGGAAAAGCTGTTAGAGTTTGGATTTATGGGAAAGCTTGTGCTTAACCAGACCTCTGGATTAGGCTTGCAATGGTCACCTCTCAATCCCATATTAGAATGACCATGTCACATATCACCCTCACCCAGCTAGACACTTCTTGTGTCCTCTTTAATCCACCTATGTTCAGAGCTTCTGTACTGGCGAGGCGAGAGAACTATTGGAACCTTTCTCAGTCCGTTCCGACCACCACTACTGTCACCGGTGGCGGCAAAAAATTGTGCTTCCAGGAGCATGACAAAAGGTCACCTGACAGTCAGAATGCAACTTACATATCCTATGCTTGAGCACACCCTGTATCAATCTGTCCATCTGAGCTTAATCCAAATATACATCAGCCATCCACACACACTCTTACACTCATAATATACTTAAAAAACTCGTTACCGTCAAAGTGCAAACAAAAATTTAAACCATAAAAGATATTCTTTCTTTTGCCTTTAGAAGACGGGAGAAAGAGAGACATTCTTCATATAGTCAAATCTACAATTATAGCAGCCTAAAAGGATAAAATGGAAGCTGAATAAGGTGCTTTAGCTTGTGCCTTCCTGGTGCTGAGGGGGGAACGGATGACGCTGCGTATGAACACGGAGCTCAGGCCAATGAAGTTCTTTCCCATCAGACTGGTTTTGACAATAGGGCTGAACAACTTATAATAATAGTATTGAATTGCAAGGTGGCAAAGTGCAATATCCAAATGTAGCCACAGTCTTTTCTGGATCAAATGTCACAGTCGGACAATAGAAATTAAGCACATGTGGTGCAGACTGCTACAAAATACAGTGAAAATTTATGCACAACAATTCTCCCCAATTCCTGTCAAAATAAAGTTGGTTTTTTTGCATACCATTCAGCCCTATTTTACAACTTGGTACAACCAGCTAAACTAGTCAAAGATCTGCATTTATGACTCGAGCGACAGCACATACAGCAGGAAGGCAGGTTGGAGACACGAGGGGACGGGGTACGGGGAGTCCAGGGTTGGGTAGTGGGTCGGGGTTTAGGCGGACAGGTTGTTGGCCAACTCGATGAGCGCCAGCGCACCGTGAAGACGCTCCCGTTGCTCTTGGAGACGGCGTTTTGCTGCTCCGCCCTGGCTCCCCTTCTCCTCGTCTGCCATCTCTTCATCTTCTCCGTTCTCTTCATCCGACTGGAGGAATTCCATGGGATCCTGCTGCTCCTGGTCCTCGGCTCTGGCCTTGCCGTGCTGTTTCACCTTGGTCGTTGTGGGGGCGCGCTGCTCGCGGGTTTGCCAATACCTGCCGGAGACAGGAAACGGCACATCCAGTCAACGATCGTGCCATACACACACGCAGTTGCTTTCTGAAACTATGGAACCTGGTGTAAAACTGGATCAATTCTGCTCAGTCCACTTGTGTGTTTGTTTGCTTACTTTGCCAGCCACTCGGCCACGGCCTTGTTGTCAACTGACTGGGCCTTCCCTGGGTCTTCCTTTGGCTCCTCTCTCTTCAGACGGGAGAAAGGGTGCTTGGGGCAGTGACGATTGGCATGTGTGAACCGGTTGCCACATCCTACAGAAAAAAGCAAAACCAATCAACACCCGGTTACTGAAAAGGTATGGACGATACAGTAAGTAGGACAAGGCAATAACACAAAGATAATAAGTATCAACTACTTTATATTCTGATCTAAAAATCATAATTATGCCACAATGTTTTTGGGTTGAATGCTACTGTTCACATTTCATCTCATTACACTTAAAAAGGCTTCAATGCTTTGTCATAACACGTATATATTTTTACAATTAGTAAAGAGTTTGTCATTTCTGTCCCTAAAGAATGGTTTAAGACTAAAAACAAAAATCTAGTTTATTCAACTTTATTTAAAAAAAATCTGCCTCTAAATAAATTTGACACTTATTGTGATAATCATCAATCTCTGCTGATATGATTTGTCTTTTAAAACCATGATAATGTTCCCGGGTCATATCAACCAGCCCTAGTAGAGCCATAAAAGGTGATCATTATATAACAGCCTGGCTCAATAACACACCACCTCTTATGGATGTGCAGGAGTTACTACTGCCCCTTTACAGGCAGTTATTCTCTACAGATGAAGAAATTGGAAATAACCAAAGAAAAAACAAGTACAACAACATTTACAGGAAATAAAGATTAGCGTTGTTATAAACCATGCCAGATGGTAAAGTTAGTTTAGCAGGTGCTTCCCAAAGACTACAGTGTGAATGTAAAAACTCAAGTCAAGAGTGGCCGATGTCATTGGAAAACACCCAAGAAAGGGAAAAGAACAAGTCAACAGACGTTACGCTGTTGTTTGGCAGATAAACAGCACTTAACTGACTCCTGCTGTTAACAGCATAAATTTGCATTTCAACCCACACTCACCTTTCTCTGAGCAGACAAAGGGTTTTTCCCCAGTGTGCAGTCTCTGGTGTGTCTTCAGCTGTCCACTCTGGACAAAAGCCTTGCCGCAGTTTGGATAGTCACACATATAGGGCCTCTCTCCTACGGAAAAAACAGCATTATTGTTTAACATTTTGGAAACTACTATACAGCGGATGACTCACACATTAAGAATATCTTTTTAATAGTCCAAACATGCAGCTCATGTGCACTAGTCCACCTGCCTACCTGTGTGCGTCCTCTTGTGAGCCTGCAGAGACTTCTCCCGGGGGAACACCCTGTTGCAGATGTTGCAGCGAATACGGCTGGATGAAGTCTCCCCCTCACTTATCAGCTCTCGAACGGTGTCAGCTCGTGGACGGCCTCTTCGGATCCCATCCTAAGGGGACAAAGTTCTGGGATCAGTGACAGTAATAACACCTGCTGTGTCTGCTTTATAGTGACAGAACTGAAGCTATGTCTCCAGATTGCTTGCATACATACATAATGAAACCTCTACATCAGTTCCATAAAAGCACCTGTATTTGTCAAAACTTTTCTTAATGCACAAGTTTATTTTTATTGGATTACCGGGTGGTCTCTGTTTCACAGTCCAGTGCATGATCATTTCCTTTCGTGCGTGCACGTGGGATACAGTGTAGCACGTATTGTTCATTATAACTCATTCCATCCGGTTACATTTTTGGCGCGCATGGAGACGTCATGAATGAGCAGCTGCTGCACAACCAGGAAGTGACTGGGGTTTAAAATCCAACATGTCACACCCTAATGCGCGGGCGTTTTTTTAAAGGACCCGTGCAGGCCATATTGTTAATCAAACTATACATTAATACGCCCATAATGTTAAGCACACAAACACCATTGTAACACATGAATAGTTTACTAACTCCATTCATACTCTTCAAACATAAACTTTCAAATAGTTTACATGAAAGATGACGGTACTAACATGTTTTCCAAATAACTTATCGCTATTATTTTTACCTTGTAGGCAGACATGTTGGTTTTACTTCTTATAACTGTTGCATTACAGTGTTGCCAACTAGCTTAAATTCTACTGCGCGTTATTAACATGTGTGTCATTCCATACTTTACCTTCATCTGGTCAGGTGAGGGAGCCGTGTCCGCCTCTCTGACCGTCTGGGTCCCGGTAGGAGACGAAGCCCCGCTCAACGAGCCCGGGCTCAGGGTCACATTGTGGGCGTTCTCCCCCCACTTCCATGGGTAGACCATGAAGTCGCTGAAGCCGGGGCTCGTCGGCGTCAGAGCCTGTTCCTTTCTGGGTTTGATCGGCGTGGTCTTGATAACGGACACCAAAACTCTTTTCGGCGAGTCGTCGCAAAAAATAACCTGGGGGTGCTTGTTATCGGCCATGGTTTAGACGTTACAATCCGGTTGTTAGTCGTAAAAGTAAACCAGACCTCAGAAAAACTCTATCCTCTGACGGTTATTTTAAAAAAAATCAACCAGTAAAAGTAATAGATACTTCACTTCTCCGTTTTAATCTGGGGTGAATATGTCCTTCATTTCCAAAGAGAAATAGAAAACGACCTTAGATTTGTCCTCGGCTGTAAAGTGTCCGAAAAATACAGGCTACAGTCAGATATGAAGATGAGGATAAGTTCCCTTCTCGCAGCGGGTCGTCGGAACTGAACTGTGAGCGCCCACAGGAGCGTTGTCCCGCGTTGCAAAATCGCGCCTGAGCAGTTCACTGGCCAATCACCTGCGTGAATCTAATACCACGTGTGAAAAGTAACCAATTACATGAGCAGCTGATCCACCCAGCGAGTCTGACATGAAGCACCCGTAGCGGTATATGCGCGTGATTGGCCAAACATTTAGACCAATGAAATTTAAACCACTGACGCGCTCTGGGGCATGCGGTGGAGATTGAGCCAATGAACACACGCACAGGGACAACGGAGCCAATGAGAGTGAAGGGCGGTTAATTTTTACATTGCAGACGAGCAGATGGCCCTTTCCCGCGCTGAGGAGTCTGTTTATATTATTACGTTGTTTTTTTTTTTATCAATTTAAAGGGAAAGGAAACTATGGCACAGAGGCGCCAAAGTTACGTAATCATCTGCTGGCGGAAGTGCTTGAACAAAAGGTGTACTGTGTAGAGAAAAAGAAACTACGAGTTACGCGAAACTGCGTCTCATGCTGTATAATTAGCACTCACACTTTAATCTGAGGGCTTTTCTAATGTAATAGATTGGTTCTTCCAAAGGGAAATAACATAACATTCCAATCTTTCACTATATTCCAATCTTTCACTATATGTAACTGTTAGAACATATGTAAAATCCCTTGTAGGCTAATAATTGTGTGATTGCTATTGTTGTTCGTACTCTTTATTATTTTTGCGTTATTTTTCAGTTCCGTGCATTTTTTGGCTCACTACTACTCCTGCCTACATTGTGCTATTTAAACCATTCAGCATGTGAATCAACATTCAAATATCAATACCTGCATTATCAGACATTTATGTTCTACAATCGGTTCTCATATTAAAATATTTATATTTTAGGGGAGTGCAGAGGCTAACTGGACTCTATTCTTTTTTTTTTGTTTGTTTTTTGCCAGAAATCAAAAGAAAACTAATGCAAAGAAACAAATTGCCTACTTTAATTAGTGTGGTTTTGGCACCTAGCCAAAAAAAAAACCAATCATACACAATGATTGTGAAGCAAACATTTTTTAATGGTTTTAGGTTAATAATTTTCATTTAAAAATATGACTAATGCGCTACTATTTTCTAGGGCCCCTGTCAGTCATGGGCCCTTACAATCATCATCACTTTTCTCCCCCTTATGGAGATCCTGAGTGTACATGTAGGATGTGCCTGGGTTTCAAAATAAAAGCCTCCAGGAAGTCACCGAAGCTGACAAACATTTCAGGGTCAGCCTGACCTTCAAAATTAAAGCCACCTACCAAAGTTAAGTGATGGGTAATGGTGTTGTCTCAGATGTATCAAGCGGTACATGAAACACATATTTTTTACAATGCGTGCTCCATATGGAGGAGGTTATAGAACCAAATCAGACCTGAAGAAGTGGTTAGAAGTGGCTGCATCTGGCTAATGTTTTGTCAACCAAAATCACCAAGCATAACTGTCAGCTATAGGCAGGCAAGTTCAGTAAGCTACAAATTATTAGTAATGATAACGTATTAAAAATTACATAACCATAATGTAAACTAATCCCTAATTTGTTGTTTACTATTTGTTAACTACTGGTCAGCTTCATAATTCAGTTGTGCACTACATTAACACTAACAAACTGACTTATATAGCCTGAAGATGACTTTTTGTCTACAATATTTTACATTAATGTGCCATGGCTAATGGTAGCTGAGCTAAGTCTAGCCTGGCTTATGTGGAGAAACATTTTTTAATAGTATAATAAGTGTTGCCATGGTTACCAAAAAAACATGTAAGGCGCAATGCTAGCTAATCCTATTAGCGAGTTATCTCAACTGAGAAAATTACTTCTGAATTAGTATAATTTTTCTGGATATAGTTCCTAGACCCCATTGCATAATTTGTTTGCTTTTGTCTTTGGTGATGATGCACGGACATACTGTGGTAGTCAGTTAATTCTAAACCAATGAAAACCAATTGCTTTTTAATTCTTAAAGCATTTTCGGCCTGTAAATGGCTCCTCATTAGTAGTATTAAACCATCCGGGGTTAGGGGTTAGGGTGGTTAGGGGATAATAGATTATAACACTGTGCCGACACAAGAACCCCTATGAAACACATCAGTGACGCAGGACGTAACCCCGCCCCCGGGCCGAAATACCCCAGGTCTGTGTATTGATTGGTGTGTATGTGCGCGTGCCCTGATGAGACACTGTGGGCGTGGTATCGCTGCTGTCCACACCTGCCAACAATTAAAGCAATTGACTAAACCTCAGGGCTGTTTGATTGATGTCCACCGTGGAATACAACTACTGTCTATCGTAGTTCGATAGGAGGACGGTTTTGTTTTGCATCTGGTGTTTTCCTTCCAGACTTTGTGAGATAAGCTGTTCCTGTCTCTTCAACACACACTAACAGGATCAACATGTTCTCCGAGGAGTACGGGTGCGCGGTCACGAACAGGTTCGGGAACCTTCTGGACGGAGATGCTGACCCGTATGACCTGATCTCCGAAGTGGAAAAGGAGAGCAACAAGGAAAAGAAGGAAAGAGAGGAGAAGAGAGGGAAGCAGAGAAAGGCTGCCCAGAAGACCAGACGATTCCTCATCGCGTCGGAGGGACCGGTTCCATGTAAGATGATGAATGACTGTTTTATCGTCGTTACCCACCTAGAAACAAAAACTGATGATGGCAGCTGCTAGTATTTGTAGATTGGACTGTCCAGCCAAAAGTGTCCAGTCTGCTCGGACTCTGTCAGCTACTGATGCTGCAAGGTCAGCGAGGCTGCAGAGCACATGTGCATGATGTCAGGATGGGATTCTATCTACATTCTTACTACTTAGCATCATAAAATCTGTAGTGGACTTTATAATTTATATATTCCAGAAATAAATCGAGTATTCAGTGATTCGGCCAAAAAAGTCCACTTTAACCCTTGGTTGGTCACGTGGCCTATTCAAACATGAATGGTCACGTGGGTTGTATGCACACCCCAATGCTAAAATATTTAAAAGGTTAAACATACAACTTTTTTATTGATTCAGGATACATTTGCAA
>JAPQRQ010000028.1:31979157-31994346 GCA_037367365.1 Apogon talboti
ATATAAAACTTCCTGGTGGTGCAGCTCAGTCAAAGTACGTTAAGTGATAAAGAAACAGTCACTGTCTGGAGAATAAAGTTGAGAAAAAAGGGAAGTACGGAGCCTCTGGATTTTGGCTACATTTACACAGACATCTGATCTTTAATTTTTCGGCACAGAACTGATTATCTCTTGGCTGCCAAACTGAAGAAACTGTTAAAACATAACAGCTCCTGCTTGGACAGCACAGGGGAGTTTGACTCCTCGGCGCTGTTTATGTGCAAATGTAGCCGAAGTGTCCATATGGCTCCAAGTGGGGCTGAGGGAGCTTGCCTGCCGGTGGACCTGCGCCATGTTTAAGTTGATGAGAGCGCCTGTGTTGTCTGTGGCACTGGCTGTGTCTCTATGGCTGCCACATGGCTCACAACACATTGGGTCCCTGTCGCCAGCCACTACATTCAAGTTGCCTAGGGACCTGACCAGTCTGGTGTGGCACAGGGAGCTGGCAGAGAGAAGGGAGGCTGTTAATTTACTCCACATGGACCATGAGTGGCTGTAGCCTCCTGGTTGCTTTCCATTTGTGTCACCTCCGCATTTTTGACATTTACAAAAACAGAATTAAATGCATTGACATCAACAGTTTTATAATGATCTAAACAAAAAGTAGTAAGTTACTCTGAAAGCCTTGACATATGGTCTAAATACCACAATGTGCAACAGTGATCTAATAATCCTGGGTATGACATCAAGTTTGATGTAAATATGTATGATTATACTAATCTACTGAATATACCATAATAAAACATCATTAGCATGCAATGAACAGCGACGTTGAGATCAGATTTACACCACTGCAGTAGCATTTATGTGCATAATAAAAACAGGAGAATGAGGGGTTTTTTTTTGTAGTACGAAAAAACTTTTGATTCCAGTTTTGACGGGATACAGCTTACTTTTCTCTCGTCTTCTTTCTTTTGTGCCGTGTCTGTTAGCGTGTTTGGCTATCCTGTACTTTTGTCTAGGTTCTGAAGTGACGGGGTGTGAAGTCCGTGTCTTGGACCAGTTGCTGCCTGAATGCTATTTGTCATATCACCTATATTTAATCCATTCCTTTGGTTGTACTTAACATTTATAAATCATCTGTTTTCATTGTATTTCTAAACAAAACAAATGATTTTTTTTCCACTCTGACTTATTTTGTACAGATGGTAAAGCCCACTGAGATGACTCCGATTACTGACATGGGCTGTATAAATAAAAACGGAACTGAATTAATCAGAGACAGTGCTATTTTAGCATGTGTGTCAGATTGTTTAAGGATAAAACCAAAGATGAATGAATAGTGATAGTTTTTCATCTTTTGTCTGGAACATTTTAAAATCACACATTGTAACGGTCCAAATACAGTTAAAAAAAAAACATTATTCCAATATTAAAAATGTAATCCTTAAAGCAAGAATTTATTGAGCATTTAATTCCACTTTTATACTTCAGTGATTGTTTTTCCCTCCCTTAGAAACCAAAAAATGCGAGGAAATAAGTGCTAGAGTGGTAGGAAAAAAAAAAAACACCAACAAAAACCTCAACTTAAGCGGTTTTTCAGAAATGAAAAGATGGAAAAAACTACGCTCTCCATTCATTTTGCTGTCATTTATGGTTACATTTGATTGCAGTTCGCTAGTTTTTGATGACCACACTACCCCGACTGCAACACGAGCACCTCCCAGAAACACGGGAAAAATCCTGATTATTAAGACTTTATGCAATAAGAGTCATTTTGATATTTTCTAATACAAATCCTCCAATGGAAAGGGTGTAAATTCTAATCATCTTCTGTACTTAGAACAGCTATTAACCGTCATCTACTTTTGTGTCATGTCTGCTCTTTTTCTTGTTTGCCCTGCAGCAGAATGACTAAAAAAGCCTCTGCGACAGCTCAATGTGGGTCAGTAGAGTCCCTGTGAAACAGATACCAGTCCAAGTTGCTGCTGCTCTTTGTGACAAAAAGAGAATAAGTCCACTGCACTAACCTGCCTCCCACTCTGCTGGAGGGCAGCGAGGTTCTGGTCCTCTTCCTGCCGTCTGAGTGGTCAGACAGAGCCAAGGGGTTGACGCTGGCCTTGCAGCCCTGAACACTGGCCTGCAGGAGGACTCTGCTGCACACAGAGCCATGTCGAGAAACAGTTTTTAACCACGGCAATGCTTAGTCATGCATTTTGCTCGTGTGCTTGTACTATAGACTCTACCTGAGGGACTGGGACGATGACCTGGTGTGAATCTTATTCTCTTCCAGTCTGTTCAAACATAAGTACAACAAAAGTCAAAATGTTAGTAAAGTTGAGACGGCTAACAAGTTGGAGACAGAGGAGGAGCGACTGTATGGAAATGGTTAACAAGAGTTTGCAAACTGAGCAGCCAGGTGATATTAGTGAAGCCAGGAAAAGTACCAGAAAAAATCCTGAAGGTGGTGCTAAACAACTTAGGAGACAGGATTTTCATTTCTATAACACAGTTAACATTTTCATCCACAAGATTTAACTGCCTCTGAAGGTTTACTTTGTGACAGTTGGCACTTCAGTCAACACAAAAACCAGCAAAGCATGATGTTCATAGATGGCAGGATGATGGGAACTGTCTGTGGTGCTAAATCATAATGCACGAAAAAAAAACAAAAAAAAATGGTGACAAGGCAAGAGCCTTTAGATGTTTCACGGACTGGCTCTGCTCAGCTTTACTTCTACTATAGTTGCAGGAAGAATAAAGTAATAGGAGGATGATTTTTAAGGGGTTTCTGATTTGAGTTGGGAATTAAAAAGAGATAGGGGGCTCACTTACAGCATTTTCACTTAGAGCTCCAGAAGGAGGGGCAGGACAGGGTTTTTGGGGGCTGACGGGCGGCAGAACTCATTGAAATCCTAACCCGTCTATACAGAAATGCAGGATGGAAGAAGGGAAGCCATACACAATCCACCACAGGGCAAGGCTACACAGGGAGGAGAGCAGCATGGCTACCAGCCATCTGAAAGGAGGACAAATCCAACAACAAGAGCAAAACGGAAAAAAGGGAAAAAGAAAGGAGAGACAAGAGACGTCCGGGCAGGACACAAAGCCTCTGATGTTGTGCTTTTCCACTGGGACTGGATTAGATGAAACACCTTTCACAGAGCCTTACATCCAACGGTGCCAGTCAGCAAGTTTTTGTTCTTCCCTTGCTCTGATGTGTTAGCAGTCTGCCATGTTCTTAAGAGTTTTAAAATAGATATTTAGCGCCAACACTTGAAATTAAACGCTTACAAAAGCCCTTAAATTAAACAAAGATAATAAAGTGAGCATAAATATTTTAAACATATCCGGTAAATTGCACAAATCTTGCAAGCGTTTAGGGATCCATTATAAAAAGGTCGTTCCACAAAAACAAACTATTACACAAAAAAACGCTGGCAGACGCACAGACCTGGAGGAGTATGCAAAGCTCAAACGGTATGTTTACACCGATCCAGTCACAAGAGCAATGGAAAAACAACAGGCAACTGACAATGAACCCGGCCCAACATTTATTACATGTTAGACAGAAACACAGATCCAACAGGGGGCGTGTCCATGCGTGCAGAGGGTTTCATGCCTGTTGCCATGCATGAAAACAGGTAAAAGAGATGAGGGACATTTTCTAAATGTAATTACCGCTCTAACCGTGTGTGGAATGCAACATGCGCTTCAGTGTTACATAATAAAACAAACACTGGAGCCAGATGGTGAAGTTCAGCTGGGTTTCAGATGTTTGTGTAGCAATGCGTACATTGATAAGGCATATGGTCTGAAGTGCAAGCAAGTCTCCCTTCTGCCTGAACTTCCTTCTAAGGACCAATAAAAACCTGTTTTTAAAATCACGGCATGTTCGTCTGACTCAGTATTAGAAAGAAGATCAGGAGAATTTTATTATCAGATCCCTTTAAACTACCAATTCAACCTGGAAAGTTGATAGCATTTCTTTTTTAATCAGACAAATTTTTGGTTGCAAAGGTATTTTTACCTGCTTTAAAAAGAAACGCTATCAACTATTAAAAAGAAGACGAAATGAACGTAATCGAACAACCTGTAAAGACTACCTTGGTCTAACGTGATGATGCCGACACCCCAAAACCCACTGGCAATTTCCACACTTGAATGGTTGACAAATTGGCCATTTGGACAAATAATGAGAAAGTACCTACTGCAGCTCAGAACAAGGACCAAGAGGCAGTGTTTACCTTAACAAACGGTGTTTTCTTAAAATGTGCAAAAGTCAGTAGTGCAAGCCAAAGCCCTACAATATTGAATTCAACTAATCCAGATCCTTCGTGAAGCCACGATTAGTTGAATAACTGGTGCCGTTGTTAACAAGTACAGCAGGCCCAACTGGAGGATATCTCGGATAAGCCTTGATATCAAAGCAGAACAACTCGGTGCGTCTGTGAGAGGCAGACAGTGAAAGGCGTGTAAATGTAATGCATTCACTAATTGCATATCCACTTCACACCATCCAAAGAAAGAAAGAAAAACAAAATAAAACTTCCAAAAATCAGCCATACCGTTAGCCATACCGTTCACTGGCATAGCAACCACTTCTACAGGAAGAGGATGTCAGCTAGAAAGGAAGTGACGTGCACTTACCTCCATCATACAAAACCTCACATCCTCTCTCTGTTTTTCCTCTCCCCCTCTCTTTCTCTGCCTCTCTCTGCTATCTTTTCAACGGCAGGCAACACATCGGCCACGCCGTACCCATGAGGCTGCAGCAGAACACTACCACCTGCCTGACATGGGACAACAAAAGCCAAAGCCACATGGGTACGTCGGCAGAGGCCAGTCAACCATCCTCAGCCCTGCTGACACCCAAAGCTTCCACGGCTGGATTTACAAGGGCACAAATTACACATCGACTTCAGTAGCTGTGGCGCACATCTGATCTGCTCGGGAAAAACATTATAATCAGAGTGAGGTTAGTACTAGGACTGTGCAATATAACTGTACACATATAGTTGTGTGAAAACACATTATATTGTGCTCCGTTCTTTATTTGGTTTATTTGCGAATCAGAATCATCATGGCTGTAGTTTTCGTCATTTGGATGATGCCTAGCATTCTTCTAAATATCACAAATGCAGGCAGGGTTTTGTTTACTTGTTATTTTATGCCAGTTTTGCTTCTATATGCATATTTACATTAGGCATTTTATGCAAATAGACTTAGCATTTCTTGTTTGTATCTGCCATTGTAACAGCATGCACCAAATGAGTATTATATAGATGGTTTTGACATTTTGGACCTTGTCATCACCATCATCATCAGCCCCTATTGCAACAATTTTCTATATATATTTGTATGCATTGATACTTTTTTTTTTTTTTTTTTTTACTATTTTGTGATCAGTGATGAATAAAAGTAAAAAATATAAAATACGAGTAATTACCTTTGTATATTATGTAATTCACATTGTAATAAGAAATAGGTCTTTCCATGTGCCCATTTGCTATAAGCTATTTATTCGTTAAATAGAGGATTACCAGGGATATGAGATTCTGGTCATATTGCACAGCCCTCGTTTGCACGTTCTATGAGAAAACACTAGATAGGGATAGAGCTGGCTGGTCACATGGTGCAGTACTGCTTATAATCACACACATACAGTATACACATGTACTACACTGCATCAGCCATGTTTGCAATTGGTATTGTCATGGGTCGTACAATCAAACAACTTGTCAGTGACTTACTGACACTTCCATGGCATGTGTGTAGTTATATTTATGCTCTCCCATTTCATTTCATGCATGGTTGTATTTCCTTTGACCTTTCCCAGATTGGGTTTCGGATTTCACACCAGCCAAGTCACGAGTGCACACTTTCACACACACTGCAGAGCTGAAACTATACAACGCATCCTGTATTTCATGGCTCGATGCTGACCGATGTGGCCCTGCATCTGATGTGGAGTGTCGTTAAATGTTCTGCTCATTGAATTGCAGTGACCTTTCTAAGTATTTGTCCATAGAGCTACAGCGCGACACCCAATTGAACTTTGTCACTCCTGCTCTCCCTCTAGTTCACCTCTGTGCTCCAACACACTTCTATTAAATAATTACATCAAAGAGGTGTACATTTTGAGCTGCAGACATTATCTTCCTCTTTGTAATATCAGTCCAAGTCTATTTTTATGTCTGTTTTTTTCCTACACTCATGAATAAAACTTTTGGGAATGACACAAATGGATCTTTTGCTTAAATATGATTTTTTTTGCCATTAAGTTTCTTTGAAACCTTTATAACTGTTCTTCAATATACCTCAGAAATATAAGGAAAAAAACTTATGACACTTATAAAACAAAATTTATGTCATTCCCAAACTTTTTTCTTTTTTTACACAAGTGGAAATGTGAATCCATATTGAATATTAAGTTAAACACTTTTACATTAGTATTATACTATACTTTACTCATATATATTTTTTTTTAATATTATGGACACATTCATTCTAAGAAACACTTCTTCGCAGATTACGGCATTTATTTTCTGCATCCTTTGTGCCTTTCTAAATCCAGCTCCTGACCGAAACCAATTCCTCTGTAAGATTGTGTGAGAAAACCTTCAAAAAGCCTTAAAACCAGGTCTATCACTCATTCTGCGTCAAAATCATTTTTTAACGGTATTCAGCATCGCTTCTGATTATTCATAGATAAAAACGCAGTTGATAAAAATACTTTAGCTACATATGATGGCATTTACCACAAAACTCCCACAGGAGAACACATGAAAATAGACTTACTGCATTATTACAAGGATACCGCCTGGTCCTCAACTCATCAGTAAATTATGGTATTAGGATGAAATTGCCATGGTATGGGTAAAGGGAGAGCAGCCCTTGTATGTTAGCCATGCCTAAATCCTGACACAAACAGAGGACAGCTCACTTCCCTGTATTACAAAATGGTCAAAGTCACATAAACCCTGAAGTCGCCCCCGTGGTCACTGTGGAATCCCAGTTTTTCAAATCATACCTCAGTTATGATTTGAAATCTACCGTTTACATGATCTGAGGGATTGACGGAGAAAGGCGTGGCTTATTTGTTCGGCACTTTAACGCGTCTGCTTGATGCATGGCGAGACTTGGAGGCTGCCCTGCGTACTTACGATAGCGAACCCGAGGACGACCTGGCCTGCCTCTTGCTCTTCAGAGCTCGCAGTTTATCTCCCTGTGTGAGGCCGTTTCTCTCGTCTTCGTCATTATACTGAAAGAAACAAAGAAAAAAATTTTAAAAATGAAGGTGTTACATTTTGATGCCCCTTTTCCTTAATTGCATTTTTAAAACAATTTTCTTTTGCGACACTCACTAGTTCCACTTCCTGTTTCTTGGATGTTCTGTTCTTGTTGCTTCCATTGATGGTTATGTCATCCACTCCAGACAGGATCCGGGTCACAGCCATTTTGCCGTTTTCTCGCTCGTTAAACATCTTCTCCCGGAAAACGTCGCCCTCTGCCCAAAGATTATTCTGCTTTCTGCCGCACACAAGCATTGCAACACAATCTAAAATTATCAATTTGTCTCCCCAAAAAAGTTAAGCACAATAGATACATGAAACAGAATTCTGCGTTACATTAAAAGCGCTGAACACCTACTCTTCAACAAAGTTCTGCTGAGGCCCAATGATGGACCCTGGTCGACAGATTCGTATCCAGGCAATCGCCTCTGCAGCAGTCAGGCGGTAGTGTTTCATCATATAGCAACCAATCAGAGTGCCAGTTCTCCCTAGACCAGCTTAAAAAAAAAACAGAATATAGCATCCATATATATTCACCATTAGCAGGACAGAGAACAATTGAAACAGCTAGGGCCTTATTACATAATTTCAGCAGCATCACAACCAGCCTGAATACAGTGACTCATCATTTACCTTTACAGTGCACAGCAATGGCTCCTTCTGCGTTCTCACATATATTGAGGAACTTCCGGACGATTGAGTCATTAGGTGTACTGCCGTCCACGAAAAACAGGTCATGGTGTTCAAAGCCTGAGTCTGTGAAGCGCCTGGCGTCATACATCTTCTTGTTAAGACGGATGACAGTAGTGATGTTGTGTTTCCTAAAGTAGGGTATGTAAGCCTCAGGAGCGTGCAGAGGGTACCCTGACATAAAAAAAAAATAAAAAAAATTAAAATGTATGAGAGAGAGTGGAATGAGGCGATGCTTTAGGCTTTAGGAAACCCATCATGACGTGCACTTACCATTTTCTATTTTGCTTTTTGGATGAGGCCCACTGAAAGCCAGAAACTTCCCCGGAACAATCCAGTTTAAATCTCCATTTTCTGCTCGCTCATAGTGCTCATATTCCTCCACGTCAAAGTTGGTGAAGTCGAGCCAGCCGTACTGCAGAGCCTGGAAGACGGTTGAGGGAATGCTTAATTTCATTATGCCAGTGACAAAGCAAGAACGAAAATGAAATACACTTCAAAGTTAGTACCTTGTGAACAGCACGAAGGCAATCTAAAATATTCAGATTGTACATGCAGGTGCCAAATGAAGCATCTCTGTGGGAAACAGAAATTGCAAAATTGAAAAAGTGCTAATAACCTCCAAATATACATGGCAATGTGCACTGTAAAAGTAAGTAGCTACCTGAATGGAATATATGTTGAATTCCTTGACACCAGCAGACTGTAGGCCTCCTCTGGTGTCATATTCAGATGCATTACCTTCAAACACAAATGCTTAGTCAGCAAGTACCTTTGTATTAGATTACAGAGTAAGTTCATTTTAGTAGAATGGCCTCGAGTTCTGCTATAGTTACACAATTCTTTTATAAACTAGGGAGTACATGACGGTCACGTTTGTACACTACTTACAGCATAGGAGCCTATTAGATAGGCAGCATTGGCTTGTTTCTTCTGGTCTCCACAGGTGTAAAATATGATCTTCTTTCTTGAAAGTGTGATGGACTGTGCAAAGAAATCAACAAACAATATTAACTGACATGTGAATGTAGCCAAAAGAAAGTACTGGCTTATAAAACAATAAATGATTATTGCCAAAGGACGTTACAGGAACTTCTTCCCTAATTTGCTGAATAAATCTTCATTATTGAAAAATTAGCATGGACGCAATTAATATTAATATGGACACGAGCTAAAATGTAACACACTGAGCAATGAGCTCATTTATACAAACAAATTAAGACTATAAATTTCAACAATGGTGTCAAATAGTGACAAGACCCTAACAAAAAAGAAAGTAAAAGATGGCGTTTACTGTTAAGTCTGAAAATACTGTACTACAAAACTGATGCGCATCTGTGTCCCTAACGCAGCTACAAATAGATAATGTTTGCCTGTCATTCTCTCTTCCAGGAAGAGCAATTATGAGAAGCAGTTTACTTTACCTTTAGCTTCTTTGTCAGCTTGCAACAAAAGCGATAAAACATGGCCAGGTTGAGGGGACCAAAGTCCGCATAGAAGCTGAGATAGAGAAAGAAGACGAAAGGGTGTGTCAGAGTGGCTATTTATGCAACCAGCTTAAGTCTCTAGGGACATTCCACGAGATAGAATCAGCCACTGACACAGTAAAACACTGACATAGTAAAAACTATATTTGGAGGCATTATGATGATGGAGGGGTCAATCAGAAAAGGACAAAAGGCTGCAAAGATGACAGGTCTTTTTTCTAGCACTGGTATAGAGCAGTCCTAAAAGGTCAGTCATGTCATCTTCTGGGTAGTAGAATAAGAGACCATCAAAACTGTACTGCAGCTCTGGCAAGATGCTTTTCTTTGCATTTAATTATGCGTGTTTTTATTTTGTTTTATAACAAAAATTTAAGATTTACATGCCATGTTAAAAAAGTATGCTTAAAACTTTGGCAGTGCAAAAGCAATCAAAGACTCACTTAAATAACAATTTCCTTTGTGCAAACAACAGTTTCTAAATAAAATGAAGCTTCTTTCACATGGGTGTGATAGTAGACCATGCTTTTATGGAAACGAGGAAGTCGGATTCCCACGGTTGCAGAGTTGATGTAAAGCTGGAATCACAAAACCAAATGTGAAAAACTCACTTTTCATATGTCAGCTCTTCATCTATGCAGAAACAGTGGCGTTCAGCTGTGCTTTTGATCTTTTGCTGAAGTATGGCGAAGTATAGCTGGTCTGGAAGACGGAGAGGAGGAGGGGAGGGGGAGGGTACAAAATAAAGAGGCAGTTACCAGCTTTTATCATACATGTACACTTCTGCTGTCACCAAAACCGCTTTCCATCGATGTCACGGGCTACTTCTTCTATGTCTTTTCTTCGTCTTACCTTTGATGAACTCAATAGATTTGGATGAAACCTCGTCAGCGGTCATCTTTCCCACAGTTCTGAACATGACGTTTTGCAGAGAAGCGAGGCCGAATTTCTTCACATGGACTTTCGTATGCTGAGTAAAATCACCCGACTGTCGTGTTTAGAGGTTTTTTTTTAAGAAATAAGTTTTTAAAAAAGTTATATGTTACAGTCTAATTATAGAAGGAAACTTGATTTTGCTAGGGAGGTGGAGAAAGTTGCCAGTCGAAGAGGGAAGGGAGATTCAATAGCAAGTGCGCACTCTGCTGAAAAGCACCTCGGTCAGGCTCCGCCCCCGAGCACACGGGACATTCAGTGAAACACTATTGGCTGAGAGAAACCCACGTCGTGTGATGCTTGGACAACAAAACTGCCAGTTATACTGCTCCCCGCCTCTTTCAGTTTAAAGTTCTCCACAGAAGACACCCGATAGGCCGTGGGAATGTTGCCCAAGCGGTTGCTAGGACGATCCCTCAGCCAATCAAAATCGTGCTTTGCACTTCGACGAACCTCCCTCTTCTCAGACTCCAGCAGCTGAGGGATGTCAACGGAGCAGTAAAACCCGATAAAAGGCGTCAAAAGAGGCTGACAAATGTTTTAACGTTAGTAGTTATGACACTGACGAGCCACGCTATGTGTTTAAACACAGCTCCGCCACGCACACCGTTAAACAACACAGCGCAGGCGATCAAACTTCTGCATTGATTTCTTGCACTAAAATCAATGCTCCAAAACTCATCCGAACTGTATGTATTTACTGCACGAACCGCAGAACGGGCCGACGCAAAACCCAGCGCATTAACGAAAAAAAAAAGGGACAGACGGTGTCGCCATATTAGGTCAAAATCTGGAAAAACAAAGTGTTTTTTTTCCGTGACCAGGCCATTTAAAAGAGGCCACTGTGTGCATTCACAGAGGGCTGCAGCGTGTTTTTGCCTATGTGCCAACTAGGCTTGAAGTTGACCGGGTTCATTCCGCAGACCCACTTACCTGTTATCTCAATGTAAATATCAGAGTTTGGCTCCGCCTCTGAGCTGTTCTGAGCCGCACAGCGCTTTTTCCTTGACTCGGCTCGTCTCCTCTCGCTCTTGCGCTTCATTTTCCCTTCAGGGCTGCACAGTGGACATTTCTGAGCAGCTGCTGCGACAGATCTCCGCTTCGCAGTGCGGCGGCTTGTCCCCGTTTGCTCGCCGTGTTATTTGGGCATGTCGTGCACCCTGCTATTTGACGGTCTGTGTGAGCTGCGTGTGTTGTTGTGTATGTGTCAACCGAGGCACCGTTTGGCCGCTCAAGCCTCTCCGATGGTTGTGACGTCTGTGAGCAGGGGAAGGTTTTCTGAATCCCCTGCATGTGACGTATCAGCAATAGATGTCCAGTGCCCACCCTTCACTGTTCAAATGCAGCAGCTGCAGAAATAGCATGTTGACAATCTTTTTTTTTTCATGCCGCTCAGTTTAGATCCCAAAGTGGATGTGCATGAATTCAACACTGTGCTTTCACAGGCATGCACGCTACCCACATGTCACTACCTTTATAAACACACAACAATGAACACACCCACTGACTACGTAGACAAGAAATACCAAAAACACTTTATTACCAGTGTGGGAAAAACTGTAAAAAGTAAAGGTGATATAAGAGGAATGCTCCACTTCAGTGCAGTAGTTGTCATGCATGTTCATAGATAACATTTGCATGTGCATGTAATAATTACACAATATAAAATCTAATAGGAGTGTGACAAAAATGAAGAAAGCAATAAAAACAGTACGAACACAGCAGCACATTCACATCTCAGTTGCACACAAACACTCATACCAAAAACAGGAAACCGACAAATTAATCCCAACACTATGAATCTTTCTGCCTTCCTCAGCTAGACTGTATGATTGCACCTATGCAATAATAAGTCACTGCCATGCACAGATACAGATACACAGTCCATAAGACAGGATACAAACAGACAGCTGCAAATGATGTGTCTGGCTGAAAATGTCTTGCACAATGTCCAAGTGCACAGTCCATGTTTAGCTAACCATGTTCATCCCAGCATTTTTGATAATATCAGCAAAATGGGGCAATGCAGGAACACATTAGTCCATAGTAAGGTGGCCAGCTGGCTACACATGGATGATCTTTGGTTTATCGTCGAAGTCCAGGGTCTGTTGAACTCCGGCGAGCTGCAGAAGCCAGTTAATGGGCATGTGGTCCAGGCGGTTCATGTCAAAATGGCAAAAATGAACTCGGGAGCCTGCAGAGAGAAGTGAGAGGGAGTAACGTAGACAAAGACACAGATGGAGTCACAGAGGTTA
The DNA here is from genome assembly GCA_037367365.1 of Apogon talboti. Lineage (NCBI taxonomy): Eukaryota > Metazoa > Chordata > Actinopteri > Kurtiformes > Apogonidae > Apogon > Apogon talboti. Next base: position 31,991,794 of record JAPQRQ010000028.1, read on the forward strand.
AGTTCAGACCAAAGCCTTACCTGGACCTGCAATGATGGCTCCGCCTTGCTGATGTAGGTCACCCTGGAAGTCAAACGCAGGACTTGTCATGGCCCACCATATACTTTTCATCTGACCAATTAATAGACCAGATTTTACGTGTGGGCTGGGGTGGGCTGAGTACAGAACAGAAACACACACACAGTTTTTTTTTTGATCATCCATCTCTGAAAATGCTGAGTCACATCATAGTGGGTTTGTGCTGTATTACCTGAGTCTGTATATTTCTCTTCTCTTTTCATCCCAAGCTTTTGATAAATGCATCTTTCAGGATCTACATAGATTTCATGAGGGTACCCGGTAAGTGAGCAGAATGGCTGCAAGAGACATTGAACATGGAATCAGTGTTAATATGTGTGAGATGCTAAAATTATACAGAAAGTTAGATAACATTTACCTCTATATGTCGATGAGCAGACTGACCAATCACAACTAGGCTAATGTTAGCATCCTGCAACAATACACAGTAATTCTTAAATGTTGCAGGATTATTTGCACATATACAACCTTTAACTGACCAATTATCATTTCCAACGACGACCTGACCAAGAGGCAGCAGCATGAGATAAAAAATTATAAAAAAACCCCCAACAAAACAACGATCATAGAAATAAACCACTCATAAAACAATTAAAAACATGAAGACTCACACAACGTATACGGAACATTATATTCAACAAGGACATCCATGAGCAATCATAAGCAAGTGCACTGATCAGACATTATAGTTTGCAATGAATTATTGAAGGTGGATAATAGGCTGAAGGTATGAAGCTTTTAAAGTTTTTTTCCAATGTGTTTACAGTGATGGATTGAAGATCTACCTGTAGTAGTTTTCTGGGTATTTTGCTCAAATCATCCACATATTCTTTACAGCTGTAGCACAAGAAATTCTGCAGAGACACACACAAATACTGCACATCAGATTTATCATACATATTTGTGATATATTACATTAGTCTAATTTTTCACACTAATCTTGAATCTCTTTAATGCTTAACCGTTTTCAACTATTATATCAGGGTTGTCAAACTCGTTTTAGTTCAAGGGCCACATACAGCCCTATGTCATCTGAAGCAGGTCGGACCAGTAAAATAATAGCATACAAACCTATAAATAATGACAACTCCAAATTTTTCTCTTTGTTTTAGTACAAAACTGTAAAATTACATCATGAACATGCTGATAATTACAAACTATCCTTTCACAAAAAATGTGAAAATCCCGGAAAACCATGTACAATCTGCAATTTGTTAAAAACAATACAATGCCTCATTTACATTACAGCATTTACACTTGCGCATTACAATTCACAGACTGAAGTGGATCTACAAATATATAATAAGCATGTAGTAACAGGTATGATATTGTTAAAACTGCACTTATTTTTCTTAAGAAATTTCAGGTTATTCATAGGTTATTTGCATTTTCCGTGCAAGGTTTTTAAATGTAAACATTTTCAGAATGTGATTTTACTTTTGCAGTTTTTCCACATTAAAACAAATAGAAAAGTGTGAAGTTGTCATTATTTCTAAGTTTTTATGCTATTACTTTACTGGTCCAACCCGCTGGAGATCAAATATAGCTGTATGTGGCTCCTGAACTAAAACACCCTTGACTGATAATATCTTTAGAGTAATTTTTGCACTTTTCAAATTCATCCCGCGGGCCGGATTGCACCCTTTCGCGGACCATTTTTGGACCGCGGACCGTATGTTTGACATCCATGTATGGTAAGATCCATCTTTCTTTTTTAACATGGGAGGCTGTTGACATCATGTCCAGACGGAAACTCACTCACCACACCTGTTGGCTACTCTGATGTCTTTTAAAGAGACATTTCCTACTAATAAAACCAAGCGTGTCGTGATTTAACAGAACAGGCAGCGCAGCCATAACTTATCGGCAAGTCTAAGACAAACTTTCCTCCTACCCGCACAAAAATTATGACCGCTTTCCTGTCCTGATATAATTTCTTGAAGGGAACACCGACTCCGTGCCGGTCGTATATTAAATAATCCTCCACATCTTCAAGGCGGAAATCAACAGCCGGGGCTCCGATCTCCTGGGTTTCTTTCGTTATTTGTTGCGTTATGGGTGAAACTTCAGCCATTTTTCCCTGAGGCTTTCCGATTTTGCGCTGCTATTTCTGGGAGTTCCTGTTCAGGCTGGAGGAGCTGGAAATTCACGCCCATAGACTGTGTATAAGAGAGAGAGGAGGAGAGAAAGGCAACTTAGAATAGTGAAGTATGAAGTAAAGACTATAACCAAACACTGAATTCTCAATTAAATCTATCAAGATTATCCTCAATATTTATTTTTCATATGAATGGATGCAGTTTGCGTGATTTCTTTTGAGATCGCATTTAAACATCGCGAGATATATTATAGTTCATGAAGTAATTACCAAAGATTAATAGGAGCAGCTGGGTCAACCATGTGTACCCATAAAAAACAAAAACAAAACAATAATAGCACCAAGCACCAAGCATGGAGGTATGAATAGGCTATAAT
>JAPQRQ010000028.1:32010616-32025503 GCA_037367365.1 Apogon talboti
CACCTCTTCTGCCTTAGCCCACCCTCGCACCCCCCTTGATGCATTTGGGGCTGCGATGGCAGCAGCGGTTCAATACTTGGGGTAATGAATGTGTTTAATAAGCACAGTGGGTCGATGGGCTTAATGAAGGTGTGACAGAGGATGGGCCTGGAGAATGCTGCTGTAACGAGCCTCTAATGAGCCGCTGGGGTTAACGAGGTCACACCGTAGGCGGGATTCCCTCACCTGTACCGCTTCCCTCCGTTTCTGTGTCCCCCCCTTGCTGCAGCGCTCGTGTTCGGCCTCGGCCTTCCCCTCGCTGTTGTTTCCTACAGTACATTAATTGTCCCTCCGTTGGTTTGTCTTCGCTGTGTTTTCATCTCCTGCCTCTCACTCCTCTGAGCTCCTCTCCTCAAGCTTATTATTTCTCCCTCTCAGCCCAGTCCATTTCTCACATGTGCCTTCCCGTTAGCCCCTGTTTCTCTACCGCCTGTCCATCTTTTCAAGGACAACCTCACTTAGGAATGTCGGATGAAATGCTGGATGCTGGTGGAGGCCCCTGTTTTTTTTCTTTTTTTTTCTTCTTTTTAAGTAGCAGGTTTCTAAGAGACCTGCCAGGCTATTTCTTGAGGCTTTCAGGCTTTATTGTGGCACCCTCTGACGTCAGAAAAACCTTTCAGTTCCAGAGAATGACAGCCACACATCACCCTTGTTGCGATCTTTTGTCTTTTCTCAATATGGGCACATTTTTGTGGAGATCTAACGGAACCGCGAGTAACCTTTAGGTAAAGAAGGCATCACATTGAACAGTGTTACATTCTTCAAACTTACAAGTAATTTGTTAAGATAAGAAATCATCACAACATTAAATTGGCAAGTTCCAAAATATTTTATCAAGTAAAAATTGTGAAAAAATTTCCTTTTCAGGTGGGGTTTGAAGCAAATTAAGTAGAAAATGTTGAAGTTAAAACACAAAGTATACAACATTTTCCTCAAAAAAGACTGTATACACATATTAAATAATATTCATTCATTCATTTATTCACTGATTTTCTAAAGAGCCATAACCTCACAACATATTCTACCATCGGGCAATGGTGGGGTACACCCCTCCATACTTCTCCTTCCAGTGTGTTCCATGGGACCTTAATCCAGGGAAAAATACATAGACAATAGTGAGAGACAAATAATGTTTTTTTTTTATCTTGTTTGAATTGCATTATTTTTCTAGTCAAGAAAGGCACATGTAATTGTAACGATAATAATATTAAAGTCTAGTTTTGTGTGGAAACAGCTCAGTGGACTGCATCTGTTGTCTCACATGTTACATTTCACCAGCACATTTAACCCTGATCTAAAAGAATGAGGTAAAAGACTATTGATAGAGGTTCAAATCACTACAAGTTTGGTCATGTTGAAGCTGTAGAGACATGACGAGGAGAAAGTTCATCACTTCACTTTTGGTGCTTTTTGAGTGTTTAGTCTTTTTGTTTTCATGGTTTCACAACACGCCACAACTTTCTCGACTTGTAGAATTACACCGGTCTACAAGCAAAATGCCTCTATAATAGAAGTAGTGAAAGTTTGAGTCACTAATATAGAAAAATGAAGTCAAAAATGCTGGTTGGCTGTAGTTTCCAAGTTACAGTTTTGGGTCAAAATGAAATTCTGAGAGTTAATGAGAGAATGGGTATTACTGAAAAGGAATGTCTCAGAGCTACCAGATTTACTCCAAAACACTCTGCACATTATAATACATTCACTTTACAGGTCCTTTAACTGTTCATAAACCAATATATATTTAATAACACTTTTTTCATATACTTTGAAAACATCAGCTATGCGTTTTCCAATTCATCCTGTTAAAATATGTAAAATTTTAGCACATTTAATCTCTGAAGCAGGTAATTTCTATAAAATTGTAAGCCAGTGAAGTGACAAACATTTGAGTAAATGGTTGCATAATTCAAACAGGGTCTAAAAATGACTTGTCTCCTCATCTAAATGTAATATATTTTGTTTTCCTCTAGATAAGGTCCTCTGGGATACTGTTGGACGAGGCAGGACTTCATCTCTCTATTACCAGTACAACATTCTGAATGTGTCTTGCAAAGCTGTGGGTGTGTTTATTTGTGTTTATAGGATATAACCACTGTGACCGAATCAGGAATTAATATTAAAATTTGCTGCTTTATGAGTTTTTGTAACTCTGCTGCTCTCTCTCCCATTCATTCTATTGCTCACTTGACCACTACACTGGTGGAACATCCTTTTCCATCAACTCTACCTCAGTTTTGTTGTATAATGAGTTACAGAAATTAGTAGCAATAGGGCAATTAGAGCAATATGCATAAGCCTATATATACGGTATATCAGTAATGTCGATGGAGTTGCTTAAACGTTTTAAGTCAAAGCCAAACATTAGTTATCACTTACAATTTCATTAAAATACACTAATCAAAATGCAAAGATGTGGTTTTCCTTCCCTTAGTGTAAATATTTCAGAAACTCTCACACAAATGTTTCTACTCTACTAATATTAAATAAGCTCACTACTCTTGTAAATATATGCTGTGTTTTGCAGAGAGCATTGCATCATGGGTTGTTTATAGAACTTGCTAGGCTTGCCAAAATGTCACTCAAACCTGCAGAAATTTTCTGATGTGTTGTTTCTGCCACAGAGGAAAGAAATGAAGTGAAATGTTAAAGAGTTCAGATCACATCAATACAGTAACTCAGCTGCACACGTCACGCCGCTCAGCAGTCTTGGCCGAAGGAGCGGCACCACACAACATTTGAGATGTTTTATGTCATTATGGGATGTGTAGAAATATTTATGGCTCATTGTCAAACTGTGTTGAAGATGCACTGATACAACATCAGACTATATCAATATAAAATGTATCATCTCATTTGGAAACATATATAAAATACCATAAATAGTCTATGCAGTAACCAGCTGGTTTTCTTAGCGTTTGCATGTAAGGAGCTGCATATTGTGTCTATCCATGTTTTAACATTATTGACATAACTGTAGCCTGTGTCTCCAAAGTGGGAAACGACTGCTTCTCACACTGAACTCACGATAGACGGGGTGTGATCTGTTTGTGTGTCCTCCTCAGTCTGAAGTACTTGTTTCTGCCTACAGCACAGATGGAGAGCAGCTTGCTAGTACGCTCATGGTTTATTCTGGGTTTAACTCTATTGTGATTGCGAGTAAAACACTGGCGAAACACGTTTTCAACTTTTTTCCTGCCCCGGTGTTTTTTTTTTTTTTGTCTCCCTCGCCGGCTCTGCTGATGGACTTTCATTGAGAGGTGGTTTGACTGGGAGTGAAGAAAAAGATTTCCTGTTCTCTGCATTTGTTCAGCACAGCAGTGGGGTTTTTTTCCCAACACTATTCATGAAGACTTAAGAAATGTGCTTGGTTTCATGCAGTCAAGGGATGTAGCGAAATATGCTTAAACTTCAAATTCACTCCATAATTGACTTGTTGGCAGACTTTTTGTTAAATTTACTTTGGGCAGGAAGGATACGTAACAAGCCGCATTTGGAATAAAGCCTTTTTCTTTCACACAGACAGCACATTACAAATCTCTGCTGCTTGACAGAATATTCTTCTGCTTGTCCAGGCTGTTAATATAATAACTTTCAATAATGTTATACTCTTGAGTGCTCCTCCTGCTCTCAGTTGCCATCCGTACACCTCCCACTCCCGTCTTTGAGGAGCAGCCATTACTGGCTGCATCCTCTCCCTCCAGCACCAGTACTTCACCAGTGGAAAAGTGTGACTTCCTGAACCTCACATTTCTTCGCCTGCCGTTGCCAGAGTGCAACCCCCGTTATGAGATATAGCACAGAGACAAGCAATCGATTAATGGTGCACTTAGCTGGGCTAATTAACAGCTATGTAGAAGCGGAGAAAGCATCAGGCGGCATCAAGGATGTTGTTTCTCCATCACCGAGACCCCAGATAACCTTTGGAGCATTGATCACTTTACAGCCTGGTTTACATCACAGGTCACAGGGCCCGAGCTGCTCCAGAGATACCATGCACGGTGTTGAGGGTCGAGTTTAGCAAGGAGGGGAGGACAGAACAGGTCACGGAGGTGGGCTGAAGTTCAACGGACTGTTGTTGCCGCATTAAAAACACATTTACTCCACGTCTGTTGAGAACAACTCGAAAAAATCTGTTTTATATGGCGTGGTCTTAGTAATAATGGACCTTCACTGGAGGATAAAAGTTTACTTGCTAACAAAATATATATAAACATCTCTTTTTTTTCCCCTCCACTATATATTGTCTCTATATATTGTCTCCTCTCCCTCTTTCTCCTGTCATTCTTGCTGTTTACTTTGAGAGCAAGAATGACACAAACAGCAGATTTTATTGTCACCTGCCACTCCAACCCCCCCCCCCACACACACACACACCATTCTTCCTCTCCTTGAATCTTCTTTGCTTCCCTTTGCTGTACTCCACAGCCCCAAGCGGATTTACCTCCAGTGTGAATTTGCCTTAGCTAAATTAGCTCTCAATTAAAAGTGAATGTGGTGAAAATGAGCGTGCTCCAGAGGGCACAGATGAAAAGGAAGGCAGAGCTGAAGGCGCTGTCTGTCTGGCTGCCTGGCTGCCCCGCCATTCCGCTGGCGGTACTCATACAGCGCGTGCCGTGTATTTTGGGGCCGTGTAAAGTAAATTATGTGTGTGCGCCGTTGAGTGAAGGCGACTTGATTTGCATTTAGATAAATCCCTGTGGATGTGTGGTTGTCATTGAGATGCAGGGGGATGAATCTAATGGACCCCTACCCAGACGCCACTACCTTCAGGGGCGTGTGTGTGTGTGTAAGCGCTAACATACTGGACCTGGAGTATTTGCCCCACTTTTCTAAGAGAGCAGTGAAGGGATGGAAATGGAAGCCGTGACTGGAAACATAGGTGTGTTCACATGTGTTTATTTGCACAAAATAAATTTGTTGCTGACCTTTTTGCACCTGCACAGGACTGAAATTATGACTAACAAGGACTGACTGTGGACAACTGGCAGCAACTGCATCCTATTAGACTGGAAGTAGAGAGTAGAACTGCTGAATGGATTGTTCACTATTCACATCTGTCCTGCATCACTCACAATTGAAAAAGACACTGTTAGCTGCATGATATGCACCCTCATACATATATATTGTCAGGTGAGCAGTGTCCCGAACCTCACTTTTTTAATTAGCTGTTTCTGATTATATACCAACTTTTTCTCCTTGAATCCACTCATTTGTCACATGTATTCTGTTGGATGTTAACGTCAGACGTATAGATATCGTGTCTGATGCCAGTTTCTTGCCTTAAATGGTCTCTGTTTTACTAGTTAAGTGTCAAGATTTGGGCTAAAATTTAACTGATTGCTGTCTACAGGCTGCAAATCACAGACAACTGGCAGGAAATAAGTTGGGTAAAGTCGGCGTGAACTGCTGATGAGTACTTAAAAGTTTGAGTATCAAAAACTTAAGTTAAGAAGTGTCTCACTTGTGTGTGTGCGCGTCGGGGGGTTTACGCCGGGTGACGCCGCTCTGCGCTTTAGGCTCGTTGATGGATTGCCAGAGGGGGAGGCGGCTCGCTGCTGATTGACAGTCAGGGCTGAGTGTGGGCAGATGGGCTGTAGTGACTGTAAATATGAAGCCTGTGTGACAGGTGAAGGTCAGTGCGGTGGGAGGTAGAGTAGCAGCTGAGCCCTGTGGGAGGGTTATGTGTGTGTGTTTGTGTGTGAGAGACAGAGTTGGAGAGTTAAGAAAGCGTGGACTCGCACATGCGACTCTTAGCACGGATATTGGTTCCTATGTGAGATTCATAAATCTTATATTATGGAAACCGTTGGCCTGAGAACATGTTTTGAAAATCCTGGTTTTGCTCCAGTCCTGTTCTGCATACCTGATCCAATTTAAAGCCCATAATAGGTTTTCATTGCATTTCTGACAAATCGTGATTGCATTTCTGAGACCATGTGCATGCGCATTATGAATCCAGACCTAGGGTTCATGGGCTGCCATGTGGTGTAGCTTTGGACTGGTGATTCAACATATTTGGAAATTCATGGTTAAAGTATAAACTGAAAAAATATCTAAACTATTTCAAATATCTTTTCACGTATTAAAAAAAAGTCACAATAAACAACATTTTTTAGTTCTTCTTTGTTACATACAGAGGCACTTAAAGTACAGTACAGTAAATACAATATTCCAAAAGAAAACAAAAGCAGTCTCTGCATAAGTAGCATTGATTTTATTCGCTGCGAATCTGCAGTAAGAGGTCGGTAAAGAAGGACTAATATGACTGCTGTTAAATACCTTAATGTGATAAACTGTGCATAGCGATAGCTTAGACAAAATCCTGCGTGACAGTCATGAGAACTGAGGAAAATTTATATGACACTTATTTCCTTTTCACATCTGAACATCTGAAGCAAAGACTGAAAATGGGTTCAGTTTTATGCCACACTGGAATCATTTCATGTGGTTACAATAAATCCCACATTGCAAGGACATTTGCATGACATCCCTACATCATTTTGTTACCACCTATGTGGGTTGCGTCTCGCCATACTGTACACTGGGTGTTTTGGAGACGAGTGTGCGTCTGAGGTCTTCAGGTGGCCTTTTCCCTTTGAAAACAGAAAAATGAAAGACCATTAATTTCACTGCCACTTGCTGGCATTAGTACAGACAGCGACAACTTCCAGCTTTGTCTCCTCCTTCTGTCACAAACTGCCACCACAACTCATTTGTCTTTCTCCCAATTACTTTTACCTTCTCCTTTTATTAAATGACTGATGATAGCCTGATGTAACATCCTGTAATTGGCCTCAAAGTTGAAAACCCCCCAAAAAAGTTTTTTTTCACACTAAAGTGACACCAACTCTTTTCGTTGGACCGATGTTTAACTTTTTGGTCCAGGGAAGGTTTCACATTGGAATTATTAATCATTGTGAAAGTTCAATAAAAGGATTCAACTTTTTTTTTTTTAACAGTATCACATTTTTATAAGCAAAATGTGTGTTCTCTTTTTTTTTTGGTGTTTTTTACTTATACTCAGCACAAGTTGTGATTTTTAGCATATTTCACTCCCTAGAGTCACTAAAGGACTAAGGGCAACTTTTTCAATTCAGCGGTGGCATAATTTCTCAGCTCTGCAGAGCTCTCTGTCACCCCCGTACCTTTTAGTCATACTTTATTTGAACTGTATCGATAGAAATTGTAATCATAAACCGAACGCCCCTCTTTTACTGTGCCTGTGTAGATACAGGGCTAATGGTATTCAGGAAGCTCTTTGCTCTACCTCCCTGCCTTTTACTGTACCTTCCTCCATTGATTTCTTTCTCCTCTTCTGTAAATCCCTCTCTTCCATGAGTAATCCATTGTGGTGTTCCCATGTCTGCTGGAGCCATGCCAGAGTAGCGTGGGATTACTACAGCTGGAGACGCCACACACACACAAACCCACAGCCTACAGTATATTTATATATATATACTTGAAAATCTCTTCCGTCTCCATGCAGGTCACTGAGAAATGTGCCAGGGGACATTTACGTTGTCTGTGTAGGGCCTATAATGACTCCAGGGAACCTTGTCTATGGCACTAGGTCAGGGAACACTTCCCTCCTTCTGCTGCACTGTTGCATCAAGGGAAAATGATGTAGTGAGAACACTGGCCTTCGTAGTCACTTTCTCACACTTCTATTTAAGAATCTGGCAGCACAAATGGAAGGTGAATTAGTGTTGTGGAGATGGAGAGAAACACAGAGTCGGGAGAATGCGAAATATAAAAGGAAAAGAGGATGCAGGGCAGAGGTAGAAAGCTCAGGAGGTTAGTTCTTTTAGTTTGTCTGAATGTTTGTATGTCCAACCAACCACCTATTCTTCACAACAAATTATTCAGTGGTCTGTGTAAATGTGAGAATCGAAAAACAAACATACATTTTAGTGGGTCAGAGCTATAATGTACAACATGTATAACAGTAACTATCATTCGGTCGTCTATCAAAAGCATCATCTTTTACTAATAGCATCATTTTACAGTTTCATTAGAATTAATTTATGTCATGTGACTACATGTCGTTGCATGTGAACTTCTTTGCTACATCAGTCACATCAGATGTTCATCTGTAGTGGAAGTGAAAATAACAACTCTCATAATCCCATGCTACACAGTGAGCCTGTTTACATGACCAGAAAAATCGAATTACTGGGAGTAATCAGATATTTGTAATAATCAGATCTGATGCGTTTACATGCACTGAAGAAATGTGATAATCGATAAACCCTGGTTTAGACGCTTCAGCCCATTATCAGATTTCTTTTGGAGTACATACGTACATAGTGACAGTAGACTCAAACGTCTTGCTGTAACTTCCATTTTTTTATGATTTTTACTTATGTTTATACATGCGCAAAGTTAACGAAATAAATTAGATTAACAGGTGTACATGCAGGAAGACATCAGAATATTTGGGCGAATTCAGGTGTGTTAATCCGATTTCTCTTAATCAGGTAACTGCCATTATCTGATAAAATGTATCAGATTATCCCATTTACATGGTCATTTGAATATTGTGACAACTCCAGAAATTGGATAATGATTGGAGTATTGGTGTGCATGTAAATGGGCTCAGTGTCATCTACAACTTAGTCCTTTATTTCTGTTTTTGTGTGAAAGTCCACTAATGGCAGAAATTGCTTGTTGTGTGTTTGCGTAGGAGCCACAAAATGAACTGTAGAAGATCAACTATGAACAAGTGAAGGAGCAGACACCTCACAAAATACATCAACTGTTATTTAAACCCCATTTTGAGTCTAACTCCACCCACTGCGTGATTCTAAGAGTTGCTGCAAAGTAGGAAAGACGCTAGAGGCTAGTAGGTGAATGTCCGGAGTAGAACAGGGACATTTACAGTAAATGACAGAATCACAACACACTTATATGAGGCTCTGAGAGGGTTAGGTTGGGTCTTTGTACTGGTTTTACCACTCTATGAAAGCCCCCTTTATTTTTTATCAGTATTTCCATTATGATCCCCTCTTCGTCTTGTGTTCCACAGGAAACTGAAGCCCTGAAACCTCCAAACCTACCAGAGCCCCTGGAAAAAAAAATTAATCATCTGTAGCCTGTTGTGTATTAAAACACCATTCTATTTTTATTTTGAAGTCTAAGCAATCAAGGCGACTTTTACCTTGACCTGTTTATTTGTATGAATCTGGTATTTGCATATAGAATGATACAACAGCTTCATCAGACTCTGACTGATAGATGGAAAGATCACCTGTGATTAGCGGCATTATCACAGATTTTTTATTTTTATTTGACCTAGAGTGAGTCTACCTCATCACTGATTTGAGAATGTTCAAGATTATAAAACAGGAAGTGGCGAGTTGAACTGTTTTCACCTATAAATTGAAGTGTTAATGTATTATATACACAGGTGTCAACAGTTACTTCCTGGTGTTTCTGAGCCTTTTTTGCTGCAGCCAGTGTCATTTTTCAGCAGATGGACCTGCTCAGTTGTAAAGATGCTGACAATGTGACATTTAAGCTCAACCAGAAAGGCGTTTTATTGTAGAGGTGTTCGATAACAAGCAATTTTTTATTTTTATTTTTTTTTAATTCAATGATACGGTGTTGTTACAGCCCAGATCAAATGTCGCTCTGATATGACATGGTAGGGAAATTAACATCTGATCATACTTGCAAGTAAAAATCACAGGTATTTCATCTAGTGTGGCCTATTTAGTTAATTATTAGTTGCATTCATTATTATTTATTCATAGAGCACAAGTCATCAAATCGCAATCACAATGTCAGCCTGTGCAATTATATAATTGCAAAAGGCTGCAATTGAATTAAATAAAAATGTGTCTGTGTGAAGGTGATAACATATTCTCTGTTAGTGTGCAATCTGCTTATTATCTGCACTAAACAGATGACTAATCAGTATCTCTTTAGGTGTATGCTCACGTGAGAGTCTGGTGTGGAAATCATGTGGAAAAAGCAGAGAAAATCGCAATATTGTCTAAAAAAAAAAATCACAACCGACCTTTTGTGTACTTTTTCTCTTTCTGACGTCCATTTACTCCTGGTTGGGAATCCAGAAGGGAAAGTTAGTCTCATTATGTGGGATGTTGGTGCATAACTGTGTCCTGTATATTATTATAATGCAGATTTATATAGTGTATACAGGCTCTCTTTCTACTTTTTGGGCTGACAGTATATGAGAGGACAAGAGTAAGGGAGGTTTGCTGACTGGGGGGAATTAAAGAGTTCTCCACTACTATATGGGATTCAGCAGGATCAGGTAGAGCCAGTCATAGCTGTGTGTGTGTGTGTGTGTGTGTGTGTGTGTTCACGGTCTCATCTTGCTTCTCTATTTTACTTTTCCTCTTCCCCTCCCCTCTCTTCTCTGTCGTTCTCTCAGTAATAAAGCAGAGTATTTATTTCCCCCTCTTCGGCTCTCAGGTCTCTTAAAGGGAGTCGGGGACTGAGCTGATATTAGACAGTATGTGTGTGTTTGCAAGTGTAACAAAGTGTGTGAGTGTGTGTGTGTGTGTATACGGGCCCGGCCGTTTTCTCACTCTCACGCCGCGCTGTCTGCTTGTCTCATCACCCTTCCCAAACGTACAGTTGCGTCTTCTTGCGTGCTAACACACCGAGATTGAAAGTTGCTGATTCTGAGCCGCGGGGACTCGTAGAGGAGAGGCCTCTGGCGGGGGCTGATTGAGCTGTGCTGAGCTGAGGTAGAAAAGTTACAGTAGCATGCTATTACCTGCCAGCGCCAATGGAGTTTATTAGCATTGCAGATACGCTCTGGCAGAACTCAGTGCAGCCAAGCAAATAATTTTATGCCTGTAGTCCACAAGGGAGTTAAAGGCTAAAAAGGTTTGTCTCATTCATGTCAACTAGACACGGATGCCATTTTACAAAGAGATAAAATATTTCTGTCTCGGGTAAATATAGGCTAAAGATATCTGCAAATGCTGATCCATCACAGGACTGTTCAATAAATAATAATCAGTCTGACTTAACTTTAAAGCCTGACTTCCATCTGACTGACATCTGACAGCACAGACACAACGCAATATCTGTATGACTCATGTAAAGTAATGGGGCTAATCATCATGAAGGTCAAGTTAGATTATTTACAAATGGTTGCAGAGACAGCGACATGCGAGTCCAAGTCCAAAAGGAGCAGCGCTTTGTGGAGTATTTTTCCATGCTAAGGCAGCAGAGCAGAGATCTGCTCAGAGTGTTATGCCGGTGAATTAGCTCTTCACGGCTAAGGGACTGAGCGTGACAGTTGGCACAGTGAAGATGATTTATGACTGGCCAGGAGAGTCAGAGATGGATGAGGAGAAATAACTTTGATCAAAGTTTTCCTCTAACAACAGAAGAGAGCTCTTTCTTAGTCCCTGTTGATATCTGGCAGTGTCCTGACTTGATTTTCTACAAGTCTGCCTGCTTGTTTTACAGCTGAATATTACATAGCATGCGCAGTTTGCACCTGTGATCTCCAGCGCCGTGTCAGAACTGCGCTACAAGCTGTCTGACGCTGCAGTGTGTATATTGCAAGAGAGAGATCACCATGCAATACCGTGAAACTGATATTATGCCGACGATCCTGTCAACATATCTGCCGGATTAGGATGGAACAAGAGACGATTGCATCATCCCACACAAAAAGATGCAGAGCCTCAGCAGGCACAACGCTAGAGAATATAGTACTTTTAATTCATAATGTTTTTCCATTAGCACAAGTCAGGACGTTTCAGCCGCAAGTCAACAGGGGCAGACATGGTTGTTAAATACTTCCTCGCAGCAGGGGCCGGAAAGACTCAGCCTTAAATGAGCCATATTGTCGCAGCCATTAGACTGACTCAAGAATGTTTTGTCATTAACAGGAAAATAGGGAGGAGGGCATTGAAAAATTCCCATTATCAGTCCGATGGGCTCTGTTTTTACCCCTTGTTGTTTTTGCAATGCTTTAAAAAGTAAATAAAGTCCATCAGCTTATTTAATGACAATGTGCGGACAGTAATAACCCGTAATGTGATGTGAAACTGGAAGAAATGCATTACTCTGATCACATCAGCAGCTTGAGAACACTCATAAAGGTGAGTAAGATGAAGGAAACAGCAGTCAAGCTAATATGTTTGTGTGCACACATGCAGGTTATTGAATTAAAAATAAATATATGAACTGTGACAGTAGCAGTCGGACATTTTTGTTCACATTTAAGTCATATTAAATTGTTATAGTGAAATCCAGTGATCATAATAATACCCTTTTGTTAGCTCCAGCTTCCAGGAGTCACCTTTACTTAAATCTTTTCATGTTTTTATATATACATATATATATTTTTTATTCAAACTTCATTCATAGATGATTGTTCCGCCCACACTAATGCAGATGTTTTGCAAAATGGAAAAAAAATGGACAACAGTGACCGTGAAGTCCAATCTGGAACGTTTTTTGCATACCTTTTACTGTTCCTCTTACTCTTACTTTTTCCTGTCTAATCTCTCCTGTCAGCTGTGTAATTAAGGCATAAAACATCCACAAAAATTCATGAAAAAAGAAGTTGGATTAAAGCAGGTGGCATGCAAGGCTACCATCTTCCAAACAGGAGAAAAACACAGCTTAGTAATTGGACTCATGCTCAGACTCAGAGACATGTTGGCTTGTGTTTCAGCCTCTTTCAAGGCTTAGATGTTCTGTAGCCAAGACTCCTGTGGTTTTTCAGCTCAGTGTGTGTCCATCCCTGCTCATCTGCAGCCTTTCTACAGGTCGCACCCTAATCCCACGAAGGAGTTTGGGGCCAATTGCCACTAGGAAGGGGGTTTACTGTACTTTTCTCACAGGGACCAATCAGGAGCTGTGTACATCAGGGTTCTCATGTCACGACTGTTCAGATGGCAGCGAGAGCCTCCACGATGACCATTAAAGGCATGATCGAGAAGAAGAAATGTATATGGATGAAAGACAGAGACACAGAAGGAACACGCACTCACTACAGTCTGCTTTAAACAAGTTTGTCATTGTTTCCAATCTTGGCTGGTTTGGCGAGTCTTTGGATTGTTTTCAATGATATCTAATATCAAAGTTTCTCTTTGAGACGTGAAGAGCTGTCTGTCTCCTCGTCTGCTGGTATTTTCTACTTTTTTCCTGCCGCTTTCCAGTGACATCACGCTGGCAGTCTGATATGACAGAGCTGTTTTGGATTTCCCCTTAAACCACAATAGAAACGAGTCCTTACCATCAATTATAAATCTTTTAAATACATGTTGTTAACACTGCATAATAGTCAAATGTTATGTTAGATTAAGTTTTTTTTTTCTTTTTTAAATATATCAATGTTAAAGTAAGACACTGTATTAAAGAAATGACTTGAAACGGGTCAGAGGGGAGGGTGGATTCCATTCACAGAAATATAAAGCCACAGGGCCACACCAGGCATTTTTTATTTGAACTCAACATTAAACAAATATTATGTCTTTTCTGCCACAAGACAATAAAAGCTCTCAGCACTTTGTGGCTGAACTTGACTGACTGAAGATATAACTCAGCCTTATTCATATTGTGTTTAGTGGATGTACTAAACATGCACTTTAAGCTTTGTTATTTTTTCCCGGGGTGAAATGAGCATATATATTTATTCTTATTCACTTTTTTTCCCACATACAACAAGAAAATACAGGAAGTATGCACAGCCTTAAAAGACAAACACAAAACTGAACTAAATGCCTTCTAAAGGTTAAAGTGACTGTTTAAGGTGACCCCTGACCCCATGATAAGAAGCAGCACAAACAGAAACAGCTTACATGTATTGAATGAAAAAAAAATCATGATTTTTTTTCCTCCCAAGTAGAACATGTAGTAGATGTATACAAGCCAAGCGAATGTGTAAAACAGGTGTATCCATTCTAGATGCATACTGTGGTTTTAACTTAAAGCATTCTCCAAAGCAAGTTTTTATTTATTTATTTAACCTTTATTTAACCAGGAAATATCCCATTGAGATTAAGAACCTCTTTTAGAAGGCAGTCCTGGCCCAGATCGGCAGCAGCAAATACAACACACAATTACAAGATTACACAGTTAAAACACATATAACAGACACATTCGACAATAAACATTTAGTAGAAATAACATTTATATGCAGATTAGGACAAACAAGTGCAAGTTATGGAGTCGGCCTCAAGAACTCTCTGTTTGGACTTAAAAGGGTTCAAAGGAATTAACTCAGTTTCCAGCTGATTCCATTCATAAAGTGAATTGACAGATGAGACATTGAAATAGATAATGTTTTGTTATTGTACTTATATAAAACCTCTCCACCAACAAAAAATGTCCACAAGTGTACTGTAGTCACACCAAAAGTAATATATCTGACAACGAGGGCAATGATGTCTTTGAACTGGCCTACCAAGTGTGGGTTTTTTTTGTGTTGCCATGGTAGTCCTTTCACTACCGTCATAGGATATTCTGTTTAGTTTTCTTAATGAAGGATTTACGAAAAAGAAAAAAAAAAGTTGCAAACCATCTTGGCTAAAACAAACACTGATTATTGACCAAAAATGAAACAAAGCGGTATTTGTTCTTAATTTGTACCTCTGGTCTCCTCCCTCCTTGTTCTTGAGCTCAGACAAACTCTAAGCCCATGAGTGTGTCTGAGCTCTGTGAGAGCCAGTGTTTGATTCTGTTCTCTCTGTGTTCCCTGAGCTCCGCCAGCTTCCCCAAACCCCCCAAACATCCTCCGTCTTTCTCATCTCCCATCTTCCCTCTGCCATAAGACCCTGGCTGACCTGGCACGTAGGCACATACTCAACCACATCTCTTACACCCCCCCCCCAACTTCAAATCCCTTATTTCC
>JAPQRQ010000028.1:32025521-32061911 GCA_037367365.1 Apogon talboti
CCCTTCCCCCTCCCTCCCCCGGTCTCCTCTCTCAGCAAGAACTTGAATCCACCGTCCGACCACCTCTGTTGTCTGGACCTGAAGCACAAGCAGGTCCCTTTGTTCTGACTGATAAAAGGGAGAAAGCAGGATGAGGGAGGAGGATTAATTTAAGCGCGGGCCAGACAACACATCTGCTTGTTGTGTTCGTGCCTTTTCCTTCCCTCCCGTGGTTTCCCTCGCCTTCGTTCTATTATCTTTGGTGAGAGCAGAGGATATTGGGTCGAGATGCATGGTGAACTCTCAGGGCCGTGACACTCCTCTAATCCGCTCTCTGTTCTGTCTTTTGCCCTTTTTGTCTTCCTGCTGTCTCCATCCAGCATCACATCTCTTCCTCCTTGGATCCCACTTCTTTCATTCTCTCTTCAGGGTTTTAATTCTTCATATTCTCAGCTCCCCTCGCCCCCCCCCCCTTCCCAAAGTGATCGACGACTCCTTCCATTCTCGTACTAAGACAGTAGTAATTAGAAGAAAGGATGCAGTGTTTCTCATGTTTATGAACCTCATTCTATCTCAAGCGGCCAACAAATATCGACAGACTTGCAGTAGCGATGGCCACAGCCGGGTAGACTCAATCCATCGCTGCTAAAAGTACTGTCCCGCTATTAATTTTGCTTCCAGTCTTTTGTCTATTTTTTTTTCTTCCTATGGTGTCTCCGGTTCTACAATAAAACTGGGTCATTTTTATTTTTTTGTTTTTTTTTTCGTCGTCGTGGGCGCGATTCACCTTGGCTTCTTTGGCATTTCAGCCCCCTCCCCGCCTTTTCCGAGCCTCCCTCTGACCAGTTCATTGTCCCGAGTCCCGGGTCACGGTTACTGGTCCATGTCAGCCTTCTCAGTGGGCGTGTTTGACGGCCTTTCTGCTCTTCTGACAGCTCTCTGGGTCACCGGAGACAAAGGCAAGGGACGGGAAGGGATTAGTCCTTTATTTAT
This sequence comes from Apogon talboti, assembly GCA_037367365.1. NCBI lineage: Eukaryota > Metazoa > Chordata > Actinopteri > Kurtiformes > Apogonidae > Apogon > Apogon talboti. Next base: position 32,026,494 of record JAPQRQ010000028.1, read on the forward strand.
GGTCTGGCTTTGATTTGGTATGCTTGTAAGGGAATTTGCAAACATACAATTATATTTTAATATGCATGAAATCTGATTTTTTATTTTTTTTTTGTCATTTTATTCTGCTGTTCTTGTGAACCCGGTGAACCCAAGTATGTTGATTTTATATTCATATATGTATGTCGGTCAATAGGGGAATGGACAGGGATTGACCTTTAACCCCAACAGTTTTTTTTTTTTTTTTTTTTGCACTCTAGGTCAGTTGTAACAGATCTAAAATGTCTCTTATCAGAGAGTAGACAGTAACTCAGGCCATCGGGTGCGGCTCCCAGGTTCCTTACCCTCTTGCCCCATCCATTGTCATTCTGTCGCTCCCTGCTCGTCCTTTCATTCCAACTCATAGTCAGCATCCCACGCCTGCTGCACCAATCGGGAATTACTGTAGAGACGATACCAAGAGCGAGTCACTGGAGGAGGAGGAGGAGGAGGAAGGGGTGTCTTGTCTGCTCTGTCACTTCAGGCTGACACGGTGTGAGGTGGAGTGACACTGATCTGCACCATAGTGTCTGGGAGCAGTCTGGCCCAGCAAGCGTGACCTCCGTGACCCTTTCTCAGACTGCTGGGATAGACATGGCCCGTCTTTTGTTTGTGTTGTGTAAATGTGTGTGTGTGAGAGAGCAGTAGATGGAGGCAGAGGAAAAAAAAAACAAAAAACTGGGACTGGGGTCTCTGAGGAGGGCCTTCCACCTCTAAAAGGTACAGATCAGCAAAGCTTTGCTGTTTATACAACAGAAGAAAAGTTTCTGATGAAATTGCATGAAAAAGTGCTGGCTCAGGAAGTGTTGGTGAATGGACAGAGTTCATAGTTGCGTTTGCTTCTGTTGGGGTCGAGGGCCAAAGGAAAAGTGGAGCCATTGCTGAATGTGAGAGAAGGACCCTTCGACCTCTAATTTTAAAAGGTGCAAAGAAGGAAATATTTAACTTGGTTTGATTCAAATGGAGTTTATCCGTTGTACTGTTACTGCATCTTGAGTACAACCCGGTTTAAAGTTATTATTAAAGTATGTTCATGCTGAAAGTAATGGAATGCAGGCAGGGCGATATGGACTAACATGTACAATCATTAGCATAAACGCCTAACTATTTTGTAATTAAAGGCCGTTTTTTTTTTCCCAAGTTAAAGATGAAGAAACCAGATGGTTGTCTGTTGTGCTAAACTATTTGTTATGTTCAGAACATGACAATCACTTTCCAAACGGTGGAAGTTTTAACATGTGTAAGATGCACAAGAGCATGCATGACAATTATAATGATGAAAAGTTTCAATATCAAAATATGCATGGATAAAATTAAGTAAAATAACAAAACATGGAAACACATCAATGCCTGGATAGTTTTTTTTAGTTGACAGTGTAAACAAAATAAACCCAAAAGACAGAAGAAAAACATATTTATTCCATCTACACTGCTCAGCATATTCCAGTTTTGGACTGTATTCCAAAATATTCCAATTGAACTGTTTACGTTCATGGCCATAAACATGAATCTTCCATTAATGTTCCCTGTTACATGCGGCTGTGTTTACTCCAGTTAACCAAGTTTTTTGTTAATGCTTTCTCCAAGTGGACGGTCAGCCATCTTCTTGTAAAGGTGATCCTTACAATATTTGTGCATAATTGAAACACATTTATATCCAAATCTTTCATTTTTTCTGATCAGACATGTCTTTCCATATGTTCCTCTCCGTCAAGTACTGCAAACTGTTGATGATAAATGGGAGGCCGTGTGTCATGAACTGTGATAAAATCCTCAACTTAGACACTTATGTGAATATTCCGTTTAGGTGTCCAAAGAAAGCTGCTAAAACTTGAATGTAATCCCGATTGAGTTGAAAAATGCTCAGAATATCCGGGCAGACCGTGCTTTTTATGTGAACTGTGTCAGACTTAGACTTGGAATAACAGTGGAATATTAGTGTGCATGTAAAATGTATGGAGTGATTAAGAAGAGAGACAGCCTTTCAATCATTAAAGACATCCTTCAGTTGAAAAAATAAGAAATGGGAATTTTAACTAAAGTTATTTGGCCAGTAGGAAGAGTAGTCTTTTATAAGTGTTGAGAAAGATGAAAAGGTGCTTTTACACCTTTAAAAATGTGAAGTGTCTGTCATTTTGCATGCAGTGTTTTTTTTTTTTTACACCCAGAGAATGTGACAAGCATGAAAGAAATGACCTCTTTGAGTCCACAGGCAAAACTTGGATTGGATTTGTTGAATTGCCCAGGCGGCAATAGCTACAGCTGGACATTTTTGGATCCCCTGCTGTGCACCTTTGGGGACATTTCTTTGGCTGTGACAACCTTGAGACATCCAAAGAAAACTGACCCACTCGCACGCGGACTGCCCATAACAATGCAATTATCATGCGGCGTATGTACATGTTGACGCCATTGTTGCTCCCTAACCTAACTCAGACGCTATTGTCGCCCTCTCACCTTTGTCTGAATTTCATTGTCGAGTATTGCTTTCTGTCGAAGCTCGCGCTGAAAGCTCCAGGTCCGGTGGCACAATGACACTGACACTCAAGTGGCTTTTTCTAACCGGAGTCATTTTGCTCCACCGAATTAGAAGTTCGGTTGGAAGAATCAGATTGGGAATGGTTGTTGAATATGTAAGAAAATGTAAATGGTTTGTGGGAAGAACTCCAAGTCTAAAGCCCCCGAAGAAACACTTGCAAACGCAGTGGCCCCGCGTCAAAAGTCGATGTTTTAAAATGAAGTATTTTGTTTGTCCATATCCTTTCCTTCTGCTTTTCCCAACTTGCACAAGACCTGCGGTTCTTTTCTGGAAAAACCATGGACGCACGCTGCAGCTCGATCCATTTCCCAAACATACAAGCCTAGTTAGACCACTACACTTACTGTTCTGTGTATAATGATGTGTCTTTCTTCAGCACAAGGTAAGATAAATGGAATATCTCCTCTGTACTTGTTTATGTAAGTCCCTCAGACAAAGTAGTGACATTGGAGTTCCAATTACCTGTGCAATATCAATGTGGTGCTTAGAACAGAGGCTTGACTCCACTTACAGCTGATAGCTCTGTCTCTGAGGGTCTTTACTCTAGCGCCTAATATGTAGTACCATATAATTGATGAGTTGAAATTCTTAGAGACTTGGCTCACATGCTGTGGTTGGCGACAGCAGTGCAATGTGGCAGTTAAGAGAAAGGGGCTTTGTTGTGTGTACTCGTGTCCACTAGCTCCTTGTGATTCCACGCCGGAGCTGTTCTTTACTACAGAACAGAGCTGTCAGCAACACTTAAAAACAACTTGATGTCGACGAAAACCGTTTGAACTTAAGATCGAAGTCTACTTAAGACTGCAACGTGGATTCATGGCGCTGTCAGTCACGCCACACACCGACACTTTTACCGGCGTTTGTGTGATGCACTTTCTTGGAAGATCTGATTTGGTGTTGGGCTGACGCTGCACTTTTTCCGGGAAGGAATCTTAACATCTCCAACTGTTTGCGGGAGTTGTAATTTGCTTGTCAGGTTGGTTGTTTTCCACCATGATGGCGCCCAAAAGCACTGGAATTAAAAACCCACAATGAAAGCATCTGAAGCACATTCTCAAGAATATATGCATGCGCTCAAATTAGTTCGCTCTGTATGGACATTTTTTTTCCTAGTTTGTGATAATGCAGTCAGAGGGCCTATTTTTTCTTTGCTGCGCTCATACCTTTCCTTTTACGATCTACTCACAACAGTATGGCAGCGTGCAGAAGTGCACTCTGTCCACTCTCCTCTGTATTCGTCAAGTGCTTGTTTTCTGCAGTCAGAAGGACTCATTTACTGCCATTCAGTCTTGCGTAGTATGAAACCCATTTACACACTTGAAAATTGTTTTAGCCAAATCATTCATCACACATCAAATGTTTAGCCTTAATTGGTTTTGTTTCCCAAGTCGTTGCCCAAGATGAGTGTTTTCTTGTTATTGAGGGGCATTATGTAATACCAAGCTTATTGTCAATCACCTGAAGAAATTAAATCCTTTGCCAGGAAATAATTAACATGTCATGATTTTAAGGTTAACTCGGGACATCTTTGGTAGAGGTGTCTCTAGACAGAATTTGAATAGCAGACAAACAAACAATAGTCAACGAATTCAATTTTAACTCGTAGGAACTAACACATAAAGTAAGTTACTCTGATTTATTTGAAAGGATCCACCCGTAATAGCAGAATACAATTCACATTTTGGTGATTGTGGCTCCCCCTGTGGGTTTTAGACAATATTATCCATCCATTTTATGAGCTGTTTATTCTTCGTCAGGGTTGCAGGGGTGCCGCAGCCTATCCAGGCGACCAAAGGGCGAAGGCTAAGACATTTCTTAATTCTCAAAAATACTATATTGGTTTTTAATTAAAAGTTTATTTACAAAGATTTGTGACATAGTGATTCATTTGGAATTTTCAGACATTTTACTTAACTTTTTTTTTTTTTAAATAGGAACTTATGCATATGGTGTCTGTCCAAAAATTAGTTTTAAGAATCACAAGAGACAGTCTCAGCTACAGTATTCCTGACCTTGTATGGGTGCCTTTCCCACAAACACAGGGTCAGGACTCCAAATGGGTCAAATCCATTTTCCTGGAGAAAATAGAAAAATTTTCCCTGGAAAAGATGTTTTACTTTCAGTATGTAATGAGATGCGAATTAATTTTCCTGGAGGAAAATAGAATAATATTCTCAGGAAAAGCTGTTTTACGTCCAGGATGTAAGAAGATGAAATTGATGCAAATGATGTAGCAAGAAGAAAACAAAGTAAAAAGATCCAAGAAGACCAAAATGAAAATGACCCAAAGACATTCCAGAATTTTGGCAAAATATATTCAGTTCAGCATTGTTTTGACAGTGGAAAATTGTGTCAAAATCCCATTATGGCAAGTCATATTGACATAAAATTGATTCTGTTTGGGTCTCAAGCTGTAAAAGTTTGGAAACTGCTGCTGTATGATGATACATACTCCATCTACACCCTCAGTTTCTTCCCTGCCTCACTAATTGACAGGGTAAGTGATAACATTATTTGTTGTTACAGTGATCTCAGTGCAGGAGTGTGTATTTTATAGGGCTGCAAACAAATCTCAACAATTTTCCATTTAAAGCACTTAAACCACAGTGTATGAATGCAATACCTCTCACATGGTTTGGTGTTTTGTTCTAATGAGTTTACCACATTTGGTGACCTTCCTGAAATAGTAATAAGAGCCAAGTTCACTACAAGGACTACAGGGCATGCAGTGAGTCTGAGACACATCTCAATCCGAGTATTAGAACCACCCACCCTGACTGATCACATGACACAACCTGTTGCAAATTTTTTTTTTTTTAATACATTTGACGTAGTTTGAGTAATTCAGGTTTTAAATCACAAGTGAAAGCGCAGAGCAGCATCCATCACAACCTGTATTATAGCTTCCGGTACTACCGCATAAATCTCCCACTGCGCCACCGGCTTATTTAAATTTAACGGCTGCACAGTCCTCGCAGTATGAGCATTAAAATGAGTGAATTCTAGATGAGGTTGATTGCACTCTTGTTAACTTAAGTTATGCTTAAGTTAACAAGAGAGAATGTTGCTACGTGCGAGCGGACCTAGCAGTTTTGTTAGTAATTGTTGTAGGCTGGGGCACACGCACCTGTGTCCTTGTGCGTTTTAGATCAATCTTGAGTGCACTGTTGTATAGCAGCGTTGCGTGCTCTGCAGTGCGCCAGTGTTCAGGGGCTGAGTACTCCGTCAGAATGGACAACGGGCCCTGTGCCTCCGCCAGACCAATTAGGCAGCAAAGCAAGACTAATGACTGTGGTTAACTTGGCCTCTGAAGAATGGAGCCGTCCCTTTTGGACTGCCTCGTTATGTGATTGAGGAGGGTGTGTATGTGTTTGTGTGTACCTGGTGTGTTTGTTAATGTGAATTGGGGTCTAAATGATGACAAGCGGATGCCTGCAGTGGGTGCGTCCACCCAGAACTTGGCCTCGCTTCCTCCTGAGAGTTCTACACACCACCTTTGTGCCACCGTGCGAGCCCACACCTGGTTACACTGTGGGGGTGGAAGGCAGGGGGAAAATACGTTCCTATGATTCCCTCCCTTTTTAACAAGCTAATTAAGCACTGTGTGTTGCATCCTGAGGCGATATTGAAATGACTCAGTCACAGTTCAGTAATGCTTCTAATAGACGGAGGAATAAAGAGAGCTCTTTGGGGAGGGGCGACGGAGGAGGGAACCAGAAAGAGATGCGGGGGACGGAGAACGGCGAAGGGACAAATTAGACAGAGCTGAAACAGTTGTGTGTAACAAGCTCCCCGCTGTATTCTTCTACGACAGACAGATTGAGGAGGTGTTTGGGCGTACAGCCTCGCATGGCCCACAAGTTACTCTGCAGCTGCACGCATTAGCAGTTTGTGTGGCTCAGAGCACCACCAGGGGGCGATACCACGGCCAAAGACGCCCCAAAACCAACAGAATTTTGCTCAACAGAACTTCACTGCGCCTTTTTCTTCCTCCGTCTCATCTGGATTTCTGTTAGACCTTGGCACAGGCCCCTTACTTAAGTCAGTGTTTTCTCTTATTTGTATACAGTAAAAATCCATAACAGCCATATTGCTATTTGTCAAAGCCATTTAAGGGTCAATGAAAACCAGACTCTTCTCTAAGGGATATTTGACCACAGAGGGAAACAAGACTGTCTCTGCTTTATAGACACTGAAAAAACATTGTCGTCGTGCTCATTTCCTTAGACCTGAACTTAGGCTGTCTGACATAATAAGGCTGGACTATAAAATAGACCAAGAACAATTTTGTAGGCTTTGCTTTGGTTCACAGGGGCTCTGTGTGCGTTGAGTTCATGTTTTTAACCTCATGCCGGTGTTTGTTTTATCGTATCTCTGTTGTGTATTCACTCATCTTAGCAATGGATTTTTCATCAACATCTTGTTAACCTGTTTTTATATCTATGTATCAAAGATTATAAGTTGTACATAAAATGTCAATTTCCTGCTGGTTCCTGTGCTTTTCTTTTCTTATGCTTTTGCTCTTGTAAGTCAGACCTTAACATGTTTTGGGTTTTAGGTGAATGTTTCATGAATAAATGCTTAATTAGTAAATATAGAGGCATACATACACTAGTTTTATGGAAAAAAAGGCGTTATTCAGAAATGTTTTTGCAGTATTCATCTTGCATGGGTGTTGTGTCCTTTGCAGAATGAAGTAGAGCATTCATTTTCTTTCAGATACCTGGTTGGGTTTCTCCTCTTGTCTTGAATAGCACCACAGCAGTGTGCTACACTGCTTATTCACTAAAATAAACACATTCTGTATATTAAGGATCGACCGCTATGTTTTTTCAATGCAGATATGATATCAATTATTGGTAATCAGGGAGATTTGTAATTCATATTTCTAATTGATATGTATTTGTTGTAAATACGTAGATCTAAGTCTTACAATTTAGAATAACAAAAAAACTTTTAACACAAACTTTGTCTTTAAGCACATGTTCAGTTAAAATAGAAGTTTTCGACCAAATGTGCAGTTAGCAGTTAGTTCAAACTTTAATAAATAAAATAAATGAATCAAACACTATTGCTCCCTGAAGTTTTATATTAAAAAAAAGTTGTAGCAGCAGATTGTGGTGCAGAAAGAACAGTTGTTAATGGTGGTGACTACAGACAGAGGGATATGGGTGCATTCGAGCCAAAATAGCACATTTTAAATGAATTAACTGTATTTACTCACATATTAAATATAACTAACGGTACTAGCTAATAGTCACATAGTTGGTTAGAGTTCCATCCAGTAATTGATTAGGCCAGTAATTGTTGGCCTCATACTACGTATTAAGTAAATTATTTCCACACTTGTTCAAATTTATTGAGAAACATGTTATTTCTAGTAATGCACTCATGAATATTATCACGATAATAATTTGTAGCAAATAAAAGATATTTGTTTGGTGAGAATCTCCAAACCAAATCAGATTTCACACTATCATCCTGGCTTAACATCTTTTTTTTCCCTCTAAAAGTGATATTTTTTTGTGCTGTTATTATTATTATTTTTTATAAAGCTGGGATTGTTTGTCTTCCAATTTTGTTTTGATTTTCTCCAGCTGGCTCGACCCAGCGTTGCGTTGCATGAGACATCTTGGCTTGGCACGGTCGACAGTTTGTGTTACTGACCTCAAAACGCCAGACTCATTTTCTTCCTGCTGGAGAAGTATTTTACTGCACCAAAGTGCATATCATTAAAGTATCAGTAATGAGACACCTTCAAGTGCAGATCCAAATATGAGCACTCGGGAGCTGGTCCATCACTAATCCTGATGTAGACTGAAAGTTCTTGGCATGTGCTTGAAGGATGGCGGTTTGGTCTCACAGTGAGTGCATTGAGGCTTTAGGAGATTGGTCATGGTGCGGTGTTTTCAGTGTGTTTGGTTTTAGAGTCCCTTGATTGCTCGCTGCTGCTTGAATGAATCAGATGTACTACTGACAGAGGCAGAGTTAGTGCGGTAACACGGTGAGTGAAACTGTCAGCTACCTGCTGTTTACATTTAGTCAAAACAGGCGGAGTCCTAATTTCTCCCGGGAGTCGCAAATTAGATCGGCCAACTTGTTGCCCTGACCCCTTGCTGATATTTCCACTCACTTTTTAAAGGAAGAGAGAGGAAAAGTATGTGCAGGAAAGAAAAAAAAAAACTTCAATAGAATTTTAATTTGCTCTATTAATTTATGTAAATGATGCAGAGCAGCTGTTTGAATTGGAGTGTTAAATTGCTTACCCAAGCATTGCCATGTAGGCTGTATGTAAATGCAGGTGTGTGCTAATTGAAATTCAATATCCTTCTCATCGGCAAAGGGTTGCTGGCCTTCTCAACTGTGCTGCTCTCCTCCCCTTCGCCTCTTCCTCCTCCTCCTCCTCTTCTTCCTCCTCCCTTCCTCTCCTACCGCTCCAGTTTGCCCTCCAACCTTACCTAAGTGGGTCTTTAATTTAAAAGTAAGCGCATTAACTTTTTCAAACACAGGGTAGATAAAGTACCTCTTGCCAACAAATGAATAAACGGCGAAATAAATAACACTCTTTCTCTCTCGCACGCAGACGTACACACAAACACACACAGGGAGATCGATAAACAGTGGTATTGAGGCATCTCTTGAGGTCTGTGTCTGGCTCAGTGTGATGGTTGATTTATTTGTTCTTTGCAAGAGGCGGTAAATCAGTGCTTACCCTCAGGCCAGCTTGGCTCGACACAGCCAGGCAACCTACTTACTGTCACTCTACAACCCTGCTGGATAAGGCATCTTCCTACTTTCTCCATGTTTATATTTGTGCATTTAGTCCTTTTTTTTGTTAAGGGGAAAAAAATATGTTTTCACATAAAGTTAAGGGCCACTTCCAGTTACGTACTTGCATATGAGCGAGACGCATCAAGGTGCAGTTTGTGTGGGATGCAGTCAGTGTTTTGCGTTAATATTCAGAAAAGGCTGAGGTGAAGAGCCTGGCTGCCGGCTAATTGCTACTCTAAGGTGTCGAAAGGTGCAGGGGAGAAAAGGAAGACTGAGAGAGGAGACGGACTAAGAGGAGCGTTAACCTTCCCCCAGGGCTCTCTCAGGGCTCGACGCTGTGTGTCGCTCTCCTCAGTTCCTCCACTCGCCTTTGCTCTCCTCTGCCCTTCTTCTCTCGCTGTTGCCCTAAGACAGGAAGCCGAGCCGTCCTCAGCAGCAGAGGCTCACGCCGCAATAGACGGGAGCCACCGGTGCTAAACCTCTTTGAATTCTCTGAGCTTTCCTTTTCTTCATCTCCTCTCTTACAATTTCTTTGTTTATCGACAACAAGCTATACAACCGGGGGCCAAACCAGAGGACACGCTTATTTGTTTGTTTTTATTTTTTTCCTTCCCTTTGTCATTCATTCAAATTGAAGTTTTCTATTCTTGTGAACCTTTAATTAAGATTTTTCCCGTGTTTGAAAACAAAAAGGTGATCCAGGACGGCAAAAATACATTGGAAACTTTCTTAATAATGTGGAGCTGCCAAACTGCTAGCCCGGGAAGCTAATTGTCTTTGGCTCGAGCATCGTTTGGCGACATGCTGGCGCCTACTGCGAGTACACACAGTGGCAGCTGGTGTCCGCATTGCTCATCGGGGGTGCGACATAGCTGAGAGGCATCAACAAACTTGACCTGCTCTTGGCCGCGTGCTCCAATTTGAAACGTATATCTTCGTCTTACCAGAGTCCGTGTAAACCTGTTTGTGCAATATTATTCAAATGAGCAAGCCCGCAAAGTATTTACACGCAAGTATATTTCACATTTGGTGTCGGTGTTGATCATCAAAAAAAAGGGAAAGTAGGAAAGATTTAACTGCAAAAACAATATTTGCTGTGACGTAAGTTGTTTCTGTGTTGTTAGAGCCCACTAGAGTTGCAAAAAAACCCACAAAAAACTCAACAATTCTGCTCATCACAAACCTTTTTTTGTTTTGAAGAGTCCCTCTGGTTATATAGTGTTTATTTTATGTGCAAGAATTTGACTTTTTAAGTGTCTTCTAAATTAGAGGCCTGGTTTAACGCCGATTTAATATTCTGTTTAGATGCTCAATTAGATTTGTAATTGCACCTCAGGCATGATTGCATTTATATTGGCTAAGTTCATTAATACTGCGGGACCCGGGTCCGTGGCCAGCAACGCAGTAAAAATTAAATTAAACCCTCAACATGGGGTTCAGGCTGGGTGCGAACAGCAGCAGCAGCAGAGCACAGGGGATGTGCGATGCCAATGACACATTTCCAACTTTAGCTCCTAAAAGTGTTACATTCAGTAGTTAAGATTTTAATACAGATCAGAACGGTTAACTACAATTCGTGTAGAGGTTTCTCTTTTTTTTTTTTTTTTGACAGATTATATGCCAACAAGTGTACTCCTTGCAATTATGTGTGTAGAGATGCCCACATGGTTTATATAAACTACTTTATTATGGGTTTGAGATGTAATAAAAGGACTGCATCGACAAGCAGAAGACAGATAGATGATACACAAAAAAAAGTTGTGCCTTAAAAGCCTTGAGTCATTCTTTTCTTTCCTCATACTTTCCATTTCTTTACCCTTTGCTTCCCCCTCGTGTGTCACTTTCTTTATTTTTGTCTTTCATCATTGCTTTTTGCTGCACAGTATGTTATTACAAAGATGGCTGCCATCTCTTGAGATTTAGACCCTGCCGTGGTCCAAGGAGTCCACAGTGTGAGAGTCCAAGAGGAGACGCAGATGTCTAGACAGTTCCCTGTATAATTTAGTCATGCATTCCTTAAAGGTGTTATAAAAACACCTGCATCTGGTGCTCTCACTTTTCTCCTGTCATTCCCTCTGTGAACCTCTCCTTTGCTCTGGTTCCATATCCTCTCTCCGTGTATGGAAGCCCAGGTGGTTCAGTCCTACAGTTACTTTGTTAATGCACTTTAACATTGCAGAAAGCTGTGTGGAAAAACCCAACGGCTTTGTTCACTTCCACTGCTAGATTGATCCAAGAAGAAATTAGGCAAATTGGAGAGCCTGGTGTTGCAGCCACACCACCTGAGCGGAATAGCGGACACGGTGAGAGTGGCAACCTCAAAGAATTCATCAAAGAAATGCGTTTACTTGGAATCGGAATACCTTTCTTTAAACACCCAGCCACTGCCTATTAAAAATAATGTTCTGCTTAAGACTCTCTGTGTTTATCAGTTGATTACGTTTTGGCGTTGGATGTGTCAGTGTCGTTTTGTCATTCGTGGAGTTTTCTGTGGTTTACTTTCTGCTCCCTGTGAGGAGTTTGAGCAACAATAGAGAACATTTTCATCAATTATATCTGTTTTTTTGGCCAAGCGTTCATCAATTCACTGTGTATTGCCCGTCAACATTTCGCTGTCTTCCGATGGCATTGTCCCAGACGATGACCTGCTAATCTCTATTGAAGTTTCTAAAACAAAATGCATGTGAGAGTACCCTGTCTTCTTCAGCTTGCCAAACCACCGTGATGGGTGTGGAAAATCTTCATAACAGCACGGGCATTTCAGGCCCCAACACATGATTATAGAGCACGCATAAACAAATAAATTGTCACGTTGAATAGTTCTTTGAACATTTCTGAAAGCTCTCCTCATTTGTTTGGCTGCCAGCTGTCATGTGTTGCCAGATAGCTTTGGCTCCCGCTCTTTCCCAGAAGGGACAAAACCATATTGATGAAGCCATAGCGTACCTCTAATGTATGTTTCATGTAGCGGCGGAGGCAAAAGTGCCCTCTTGAACCCCGCTCGTCTTAGTTCTTTAAACAATTACATCAAAAACACATTTATTTCATGCTCTCGTCGCTTGCGGCATAACGTTGTAGAAAGCAAAAATGTCATTTCAAAGATCAGCCTGATTGTTCTAATATTGCTGATTAGGTTTAAAGCTCAGAGAAAACATTGTGAAATGATGTTTTGTACATCCGTGCTGGATGAGGTCATTTAAGCAAAATGCGCTGCTATTGATGTTTTTTTTTGGGAGAGGGGGGCTGATGATTCTTTAATACATCTTGGTTTGTTATGTGTTATTCAACATACAAACTCCATAACTGTGTTGTATTTTACAGCAAATGTTTTTAATGGGAGTAGCATGAGTAAAACACGTCACAGACCACTTAAAAACCCCCACATTTTTTAGTGGATAAAAGACACATTTTGTATTTCCTTTTATTTTGTAGTCCTTTTTGTTAGTCTATAATAAGATATTCACATACATATACACTGTATATACACATATGAAACTGACTTATTCATTAAATCGTCATTTTGTCAAGGGCAGAAATTCTTTTTACTCGCTCCAATGTGAATGCGTGAATGAATATAAAAGTAATAAGGTGAAAAATGCGAATAACTGTGCACAGTTTCATACTGTGTCCTTTCAGTTCCATCCCTTGCCCTTAGTAGTTCTTACAAAATTAAAGAAGCAGCAAGAAATAATAAAAATGGCTTCAAGCTGCAGTACTTAATAGTATGCTTTAGTGTCACTGGTTAAAAAAAAAATCCATAATTACTATTCAGATTATTGTAATTCAAGTGGTCTGAGAAGAGACGAGACTTCTGCATATGCTTTTTATCTGTATTTTTGGCTGTGATGCACATTTTTTCAGTTTTAAACCTTGATTGACAGCCGTATTTACCAATCACTGATCAAACCCTGTCAGATATGACCTGGATGTGACTCTACATGGAAAAGTAACAGCACAAAATAATGCCAGGTCATCTGTGTTTAAGTTAAGTTTTCAGTCTTTAGGAGAGAGAAAGTGTTTTCAAACTCTGGCATTTCCCCCCTGGTTTTGACTCCTGTGTCTTTTTTCTTTACTTTACAAGAGTTGCAGAAACTTGTTGCCTGTCCTCACTTTTTGTGTGAGACAGATGTCGACCTTCTCTACATCGATGCCCTATGCTGCCTGTGTTGATTTTTTTTTTTTTCTTTAATTTTCTTTTTAGCAGTGGAATACAGCTGTGCTTCCTAGAGACCAACGTCAGTGTAAGTAAAGAGTGAAAACTTTGGAACAAAAATAAATGCCAGTGTTATAATGACAGGAAAATCCTGATTTCAAACTTAGAAAATGCCAGACAGAACAGTGCCGGGAGGAATGAGTGGCTTTTAGTGCCAGCTCGGTTCCATGAAATAGTTCAGACATTTCGGGCTCCAGCTTGGCCCCTGAAGTTACTGGCACTGTGGAAAATAATTGTTTGTGAACAGTGGATAATTTCTGCCAGAATTTTTGAGAAGTCATTTTTGTATTATCAATTTGTAGGCTTACTGTTTATATAGTTTCTGTAAACACAGCCCAAAGCTCAGAGAAGACGTTATCCACCCAGTCATGGAAACGTTTCCAAGAATGAGATGCACACATTACATTAATGCCCTCCTCTTTATGTTTCTCCTTATTGCCTCTATTTCTAATAGTGCTGTGAGGGATATTATTTTCAACATTTAGATGACTTCCATATTGCTGCTGCTTTGTAAACGGTGCATTGTTGGATTTCATGTGCTGTGCTGATCCCCGCTGTTATTGCCTGAACCTTTTTCGCCTACATGGCTGTAATTGATTGAAGCTTTGCTGTTTGACTCGTCTGGATCTTTACATAAAGGACTGTTTATAATAAAAAAGCCACTTGGACAAGCTAACAGAAGCAGAGAAGCCTGCTGTCTGTTGGGGAGAAAGAAAAAAAAACCAAAAACATTTGATTTCATTTTACTTTTGTTCAGCTGCTTTCATTTTCAGGAAAGGAGAATATTCTGTTTAGGGCGGGAGCTAAAGTGCAGATTTGTCTCATTAAGTTTTCTCTCTTTTACATGATTGAGCTCTAACATCGAAACGACTCCCTCACTACCTCCACACACATGCATTCATGCACTTATTTAAGAGTCAGCACACAACCTTTTTCAGAAGATTCTTTTGTGTCTTTGTCGACTAAGATGTCGCTATGAAATATTGTGATAGTTAAATACAACTAAAATACAATCATATCTACAATATGCATGATGAGAAGTGAGTTTTCACCATTGCAATGGCACAAAAATGAAACAAACAAAAAAACACACATCTCTGCTAGCTATTGTAGTTCATCTTATAGGAAGCGTTGCATTCAGGCCGCGCTCATAAATCTCTCTCACAGCTGGATGAAAATGAATAAAGTTAATACAATATAAGCATAAAACTTATGTAAAGCTTACAAAACAGGCTGTTTTCACTTACACACACATTCATAGAGGCGGTTTTGACTCCCGATAAAGTTTCAGTTGTGATGGATTCATGCTAACATGTTGTGTCTCTGTCCCATTTTATTGTCAGTGTCCATAAATCTATATTTAACACATTCAGGGTTGTATTTCCTCTTCAGTCTTGCTACAAATGTCCAACATATCCTTAAATTTCAATCAAATGTTTGCACAACTTGCAAAATACATCTGATATTTAACAGCTAATAGATTTTTTTTTCTTTTTCTGCAACCTGTTTAGAATATTTCTACCACCAATATCTGTGTAATGACCCCGCAGTTGAAAAAAGTGTTCCTGCATAATCGGAACGTAGAATGCATTTGGGTTTAGTTACACTCTAAATGTCAAAAGCTAGTGAAACCTGGCGTATTTTAAGTGGAAATAGTTTAATGCATACTTGAACATCAAATCCCCAGCCATTTATTATACCTCAGGTATTGTTTTGAACTCTGCTCCTCACCACCTGTGGTTTTTACTAACATCCGTACTGTTCCTCAGTATGGACAGAATGTCTTTTACTGCAGTAGCCAGTAAATCAGCATGTCATTGACTATAAAAGGCATATTCTCAGAAACAGAAACCACCTCTTTAGTAACAGATGTTCTGAGCTTTGGACTGAGGAGTTTTGATGTAATTTTTGCCGTTAGCTGTCAAGTGTTATGACTAGCAAAGAGGTACTTACTGCAAAAACGAATGAGTAAATGCTAATATATTACCCAGTGCAGTTAATAGTGATCTAACCTGTCGTAAAAATCTTGTAACTTTAAAACAATCTGATCTTGTTTTACAGCCCTCTGTTTTTCCAGGGCTGGCTGTTTTTTTTTGTTTTTTTTTTCTCAGAGAAATATTGTTTTCCCATCTGTGTGTAAAGCTGTCTGTGATTCTGTATATATAAAGATCCACAGTGTCTTCCTCCACTGAGAAAGCTGCATTTGCAGGGTGGCCAGGGCCTGGTGTCAGCACACTGAGTACATTTTAATGCAGCACAGTTCAGAATGCTTGTATCAGAGCAAAGCCTGTGGAAAACACTGCACTATTCATCCCACAACAGGATTTCACCTGCCACGTTCTCTGTCTGTTCTCTACTTTTCAACTCTCTAGCGACTCCATCATCATCCTCAGTACCACCCCGACCTTTTCTTCTCACGTATCTGTTCTATTTGCTCTATCTTTTTAGCTCTTTTTCTTGTCATTTTGATGTTATTCCCATTGATTTAGATGTTGTTTACATTGATTTACAGACTCAGTTATATGACAGGAGTTGTTTCTGGTACTGCAAGGTTAAAAAGAACTAGCAAATATACTCAATCTAATACTCACAGGGGGTAAATGCACCATATAGTAGAAGCTAAATAATTTACACCAAACTTTGACAATGTATGGATAAATAGACAGTACTACATTGTAGCCTAGTCAGCTTCCCTCGGAGTATGATAAAGATGCAGCGCAGTGTCTTTAAAGACCCATGTGGGGGCTCAGTGCTGGTTGCACATCAGCAGCGCTATAACACATATGGGAGTGGTGAACAAAGTTTTGTCTCTCTAATACAGGGGTGTCAAACATAAGGCCCGTGGGCCACGACTGGCCCGCCAAATGATCCAATCCAGCCCAACAAAAGTGCAAAAATTAGTGATATCAAGTTAAAAAAATGGCATTATTATTATGGCCCTATAAATAATCATGACTCCAAACTTTCTCCTTGGTTTAATGTGAAAAAAGTAAAATTACATTATGAAAATATTTACATTGACAAACTATCCTTTAACAATAAAATGTGAATAACCTGAACAAATATGAACATGAAATGTCTTAAGAATAAGTGCAATTATACAATATTCTGCCTGTTAATAAAAGTTTTCTGCATTTGTAGATCCACTATGGTCTGTAAACTGCATAAAAAATAATGTGAGACATAATATTGCACTTCATTTTTTTTCAAATATAGTTCAGGATGTGCATAATTGTTCAGGTTTTTCACATTTTCATAATGTAATTTAACTTTCATACTTAAACAAAAAGAAAATTCTGGAAAAATATTTATTGGTTATTATTTTACTGGTTCGGTGCACTTGAGATCGCATTATGTGGCCTCTGAACTATATTATATTACATTACATTGCATTTAGCAGACTTTTTTATCATAAAAAACAGAGGTGAAGAGATCAAATCAAGCATCAGTGGTAAAGTACTAAATGAGTTTGACACCCCTGCTCTAATACATTTGTTTGGATGGCACCTACTCATGTTATGAAACATGCTCTATCCTGACACCCACACTTCACACGCCACTCAGTATGTGTGTCCCACATCTTACAAAAAAAATATACCAATGTTCACTATACTTAACCCTCACATTATTCACCCTTAAGGCTCAATTATATTTCTTACAGTCTCAGTGGTATCCACGGTACATTCAGTGTCCAGGCTGCAACTGCAGGGTTTGTGTATTTATAGTTTCACATCATTTTCGGGATCACCTTGCTGACCCTCTGCAATGACATGTGCGATTGTGGGATTTGTACGGTCCCTGTGGCTTTTCTCTACAGAGTTTTCATTTGGGTGTTCTTGAATCGCTCTGATACTTCACTCTTCTTCGCCAGACACAAAGTCAATGGGTTTCCAACATTTTCCTGGTTAGGGTTAAATCTTGAGCGTGGTATGATGAAATGGCATTATCCGTCATTGGTTTACACACTATTTATATGTTATACAGCAGATTTTTTTCTGCTGATAATATCTTTATGTTTGTGTGTTTCCGTGCCATGCCCAAAAGCACTCATTATAACAAATGTCTTGTCTCGTCTCAGAATGTAAATACGACCAGGATATGAAGAACATCTGATTTGAGGTCAGTATTTGCCAAACGGATATATTCTCATATACAAAAGACTGCATCGCATAGGAAAACTGTCGACATTTTACTACAGTAATTGGTCTTCGGCAACAATTATCATAAGAGCGTAGTTTGGTACACTTTGTTTGAGCTTTGGTTCACTCTCATTTTCAATCAGGAGGGTTTTGTGCAACAAATAATGGAAAAAAAACAAGGTTGCTTTCATAAAGAAAAGGAGGTCATGTTTTCAAGCCTTGTTGATTGTATGAGAAGTCTCGTAAACCAACATTACAGACCTTCCCCTTTTTAATTAAAGTGTCATTTTCATTCAATTTTTGACATTTGTCTGCAAAAGTACAATAATAAACTACATGCATCAGTGCACCCACACAGACTGAGACTTCTCCAGCTCCTCTAATATCATTCTTAAAGCCGTGTCCGTTCATCATATACTCCACTCTCCTCCTCCTCCACTTTTTCTCACTTTTCAAGCTCTTCTCTTTCCACCTCAGAGTAATTGATTTGGGAAAAGTGTCGAGCGCGGGGGAATATTACGGAATAACACATCTACAGCTTTAACGCTTTTAATTTCAGTCCCATTTCTCTTCCTTTTCATGTGTATAATTTGGTTGATGTTGAAAAGAGTAAAAAAAAAAAAAAAACGAAAGAAAAAATCTCTAAATCCATCGAGGCTTCCTTTGCTCATCATAAAAGCGAGGAACTTAAAACGTGTTTGTCTGTCGCGCGTTCGTCTTTGTTGTTTCATTTTGATGTACAGCAGCAGGTGCAGTTTGAGGAAGACGGCACATGTGAAAGTATCTCGTCTCACTCTTTTTTTGGTTTCTCTGCACTCCTGCTTCATTTTTCTGTTTGCAGACGTGTAAAAAGGGAATTATGCTGAGTGGAAAAACTATAACAAACAACGGTGTGTAGAGCATTTTTTCTCCTGCCCATTTCTTTTTTTTTTTTTCCTCATCTCTTCACTCGCCTAAAACTTTTTACAGCGTTCTCTCCTCCACCAGGATTCATCCTCTTGCTTCAGCATTAAAGTTGTGGGTGTGTTTTCAAAGGGTTTTATGAGTGAGGGGGAAAAGCTGTGCTCTGTACCCGTGTTAAACTTTAATGTTGCCCACGGCCACGTATACAGCAATTCGTCTCAATATTTAATACAGCGATTAGAAAGGTTATGAGGTGCTACTGAGAATATTGATTGTACATGCATTGTCATTGTTTTTATGTTTTTATGCTCCATCCTGTATTTCTTACTGGCTACAGATCTATCATGTTTTCAGAGGTAACGTGTGACTGTTAAAAGTGCAGTTTGAGGCTTTAAACGACCTTCAGGGTTGAGTAACACGTTACAAAAGTAATGTATTATAGTAACAGATAACTTTTTGCTGTAATACAGTAGTGTAAGGCATTACTAATCAATTGTCAGTAATAGTTTAGATTTACCCATTAGTGCATGTCTTTGGATGGTGGGAGGAAGCCGGAGAACCCACACAAACACTGGGTCTCAAAGCTTCATCTTATACTCCAGGGCTGTCAAACTCATTTTAGTCCAGGGGCCATATTCAGCTGCTATGATCTGAAGTGGGCCGGACCAATAAAATAATAACAGTGAAAAAAGTTAAATTACACTATAAAAACATTTACATCTACAAAGTGTCCTTGAAAATGTAATTAAAAAGTTCAGTTTTAACAATATTACGTCTCAGTTAATCATTTACATATGTACATTCCAACTTTTAGGTTACATTGGATCAAATGCACAAATACATGTAATAACAGGCAGAATATTGTTAAAATTACACTTACTTCTCTGAAGACGTTTGGTTGTTCATATTATTTGTGAAAGGATAGTTTGCAAATGTAAACATGTAATTTAACTTCTTTTCACTAAAACAAAGAGAAAAGTTTGTAGTTGTCATTATTTGTAGGTTATTCTGATAGTATTTTACTGGTCTGATTCACTTTAGATCATATTGGTCTGTATGTGGAACCTGAACTAAAATGATTTTGACGTCCGTGATTGTTAATATCTTCAGTGTCATTTTTGGATTTCACAGGTCTATCCCACGGGCTCAATTGGATCCCTTGGCGGGCCGGTTTTGGTCCACGAGCCATATGTTTGACACCTGTGTTTTACTGCTATTTTATAAAATGTTGTTTTAACTTCATCCTGCAAAAGTACACACTCGACCACCTTTCAGAACTTTATGCTAAAACCATCTCGACGCTAAACCGAACCTACACGTCCGGTCGCCTCCTGCAGCGTGCACACGAACAAAGCGAGAAAAAAAAAAAGGTCTTTCCAAGCTGTTTCAAGTTCTGTTTGCCCATTCTCCTTAAAATGGGTGGAAAAATGGAGAGACTGGCGCCAAATTGGCCGTTTGCCAAATCACCGAAAACTCCCAAATGGTGTCCATTAAAGTTTCCGGGCTCGTGGCTGAGTGAGGCCGCGGTGCTTGGAGGTCATTTTTAAAAGCCCTGTGGAAATACCCCCTTCCAGGCATTTCAGGCCATCATCGTACTGTACGTGTGTGTTTGTTGGTGTGTGTGTAAGTGGCTGAGTTCAGGCTTTATTAGGCTTCAGTGGTGTTTGGACAGCCGGAAGAGTAGTACTAATAGGACAGAATGATGCAGAAATGGACAGAAAGCCCCTTCGGAGTTCTTGAAGCTCATTTTCTGTCTCTCCCACTTTTACCCTCTCACTCTGTTTCAATCACTCACTCATTTTTTTTTCCTCCCCCTCTTCCTCTTCCTCTCCTCATCGTTCCGCTCCTCTCTTCATCAGCATCGCTTCGCTTTCTCAGCCTTGGCTGTCACATGGGCCCAGTGTTGCTCCACTAATTTTTCACATCCCTTTATTCCTGCTATATGGCCTTTTCCCAAAAGCACTTTGAGTCAGCGGGGGGAAGCTTTTAGCCTCTGATTACTCCTGCACGGTAATTTCTCCTTGTTTTGCTCCTCGTCGGATTTTCTCCTACCTTTTTTTTTTAAAGACCTTTGTTCCCCCTGTCTTATCTGGCCTATCTCTGTCCTTTGCCTCTGTCTTTTACTTGTTAAAAAAAAAGACTTCATACTGAATGCTAATCATGATCAACACTGAAACGTGACATTACGCCTATCGGAAAATGTCTCACAGCGTCTTTAAAATGTCCTTCGAAAACACAGTGGACATCATGCGGCTCCAGCAAACGGAGCAACATGGGACGAGTATAATTTCCAACCCTGGTGGAAGTTAAGTCTATTTCCCAGAGTGCTTTGGCTCCCTCATGAAACGTTTATATATTTTTATTTTATTTTTTGGGTAACCTGTAGCTAGAGGGACGTCAGCGATGTCCTACATTTTACCTATATTTTCTACAAGGTGAAATGTGTCTCACAGCGAGAAAAAAAAAAAAAGATCTATTTCGTTATAACTACATCTGACTGAACTTTTGTACACGTCTGAATCACTGTGAGCAACATGTGCCCCAAACATCTGACACTTTTTCTATCCACGTGAAGCCAAAAAATATCCTTATGTCCTATTTTTGTTGCTTACCGCTGGGTCTGTGCTTCAAAAAGCCTCGTCTCCTTGGTTAGCATGTCCCCGCTTGTGTACATTGACTTCTTGTCTCTTCTCGGGATAACTAACTTCCTGTGTGGTTTTATAGCTGTCACAGTGGACAAGGAGAGACTTATTGCTGAGGTATAAATATAGCAGACCTCCATGACCACCCCTCTAGGCTTGATAAAGAGAATATTAAATATCTTTCCTGTTTAACCGTAGCTGAGGAGATTTTCTCCTCATCTATGGAGTAAAAGAATACACAAAAGACAAATGAGTTCAGACCAGCACCACAAAATTGCTTTAAATATTTAATGTAATGTTGATATGTTGTACTGTTAAACTGTGCAAAGAAAAGGCAGCGGTTGAGGAACAGCACTGTAATAAAAATATCCGCATTAAACAGGATATGATTTGTTTAGTTTATTAAGAAACTTTAACAGAGTTTGTCGAAACAGGCTCGGAAATAAAGCTTTTAGTCGCCCTGTGCACAGAGTGAATGATGATCTGATTTATCATATCTAACATTAAATTAGCCACAAAATATTCAAAAAAGGAGCCTCCAGTTAGAATGCAAATAATTTTTTTTAGACATTGAATAGAATAAGTAAGCAGCGTCTTAATGAGTACTGGTGATAATCATGTGCAGTCTGTGCTAATACACTGTTGTCCATAAAGTTGGATTCATTTTATTTTCAGACCAGGGTTCCCGCGGGGTCTTAAAAAGTCTTAAAAGCCTTGAATTTCCAAATCTGCATTTAATACCTTATAAAAGTCTTTAAAAGGTATTAAATTTGATATGGTAGGTCTTAAGTTATGTTGCCATAAACACTGTTTGGCTGTATTGTGTTTAAATGAGTGTTAAATGTCCAAGCTGCAAAGAAAGTAACATTAGTCTACTCAGTTCCACCTGTTCCACCCACACAATTTATAG
Organism: Apogon talboti; assembly: GCA_037367365.1. Classification (NCBI taxonomy): domain Eukaryota; kingdom Metazoa; phylum Chordata; class Actinopteri; order Kurtiformes; family Apogonidae; genus Apogon; species Apogon talboti. The sequence continues at coordinate 32,048,629 of JAPQRQ010000028.1, forward strand.
TGAAATTAGGAACCGATTATCGCTAATTCCAACCCTCAGTGAGGAATGACTTGGAACAATAGGAATCAAGGAGTAAATAAAGACATTTTCCTAAATTCACCACCCTTGTAAATGCGTGTGTTGTTCATTGAAGGTGCTTTTAAGTTCTGAACCTTCACACTACTTTCTCTCTCATGGCTGGTCTTGATCCCAGAGGGTCAGCCCACACCTTTCCCACTGACCTTTCCCAGGTCAGTGGTCGTCTGACCCCTCCACACAGCGTTTGTCTTCCTCTCTCTCTCTGTTTCTTTATGTTTAGTCATTGTCTTTCTTTTCTCTCTCCTTCTCATCTGTCTCCCTTTATCGTCTCCCACCCGTCTGCGTGTTCGCTCTCTCTGTTCTCAATGACAATCTAGTGTTCTCCAATTTGCTCCGCTGGCAGTAAAAGACGGATGAAAACATGAGTGAGGAATTGGCTTGTTGGTGCCTCCTCTGCCTCACCCCCCCCTCCCCTGACGCTTTTTCTTTCTCCCATGTCACAGACTGTTACCTGGCAATCTGCTCGGCAGAGATGCAATTGTTGGAGCAACTCGAGCAGAAGTAACACTAAAAGGCTTTTAATCTGTAGAAAATCCCCCCTTTCTCATTTGAACTTTTTTTTGGGAAAGAAAATTGAACCGCCATTATCAGAGAACAGCGTGTTGAGATGTTTTCTTGTATGTGGATAGCGTATGACACTACTGAGTGAAGTGTGCACTCACAAGCAGTTTTGTATGTATGTGTGTGTATGTTATTCACACAGGCATTTTGAGTTATGTTTCGCTCTCAGCGATGTCTGTAATTAGCAGTAAAAACCCCAGCGATACGGCCTGGGCTTCTTGTCAAGGTTATTCATTCAGTCAACTAAACTGAGGGACTTTTTCTGCCCCAATAACTCTTGTGTTCTGCAGTCTGAATAAAGTTGTTTCAGTAAATTCTCTTTGGATTGATTGCAATTGTCTGTGCAGTCTTAATTTGATGTTCATTTTATGGAAGACAAATAGCCTTTGGCACAATAATGATTTTAATAATCTGTTCTTCAAAAGGCTGTCTTGTACGCATACAGATGTTGCATCCTCGATAGTGACTTGTGGCCTTCATCTTCCTTCTCCCACATGGCCTCAACTTCTCTTTATGTTTCATTCATTAAATATTCATCCCATTGAAAAAAAAAATTAATAAATGATCATTACGATTCTGAATCACATATCATGCAATCACCATAAAATAATAATTTTCCATTTGCTCACAGCACATTGATAATTCATATTTCCTCCACACTTCACTCTCTCTCCTCATTTCCCTCCTTCGACTCATTTTTTTTTCCCTCCAACACCTGGTGAGGGACCAAGGCTGTGTCACTTTCTGTCCCATTACCATGGTGATTAGGAGGTTAGGAGCCCCAGAAGGGCCCCTAATAAGGAGGAAACAGGGTGTGAAATTAAGGTTGTAGGACAAATATAGCATCTGTTTTTTAAGCAAGGCTGAAGATGGTGGTTTAATGTAAATTGAGCAGGTGTTTTCGAGTGTAGCACTTGCCTTCAAGGTGATAAAAAGAAGTCTGAGCTCGAACGTTTCCCCCGCAAAATTCGTCATATACTGCAGGTCCACCACAGATTTTTCTTAACAATATTAAAATTGTCGAAGTTACATAAAACAACAAGATTAAGGACATGAGTGTGTTTTGGGTTGTGACTGAAGGGTTGCCACTTCGATTACCTGGATTGGGGGAGAAATTGTTGACTGCCATTGAGCAAGGCACTCAAACCACCATTTGCTCCTCGGGTGCCTGACATGGAAGCCCACTGCTCCTATTCTGCAGCGTGGTGTGTTCCTGCATGTTCAGCTCATAATGTGTGAAAAGCCGAGCCCACATGTACAATATACTGACAAATAAAGATTCCAGTTGAAATTTTGGCCATAGATTTAATAAATCTGGACACAAAATTCTCTCAGGTCAGATAAGTCATGGTCGAAATCAGCGTAATGCTTGGCAGACAATGCTTTTTCAGTTATACTGTCTTTGTTTTAATACATATTATCTCTTCTTACATTTTTTTTAGCATATTCTGTCCTCTGTGACTCTTGAATCATTTCAGAATGACTTAGCATCTCAAAGTAATATTTTTTATCTGAAAATATTGGATCAGCAGCTCCAAAAGGGAGGAAACTTTACTGAAATAATGAGAAACTTGTCCAGAATGACCTAGTATCTCAAAAATAATAAGTTAGTATCTCAAATTGAAGATTTAGCATCTTTAGATAATGAGTTAAAATCTTTGTGATCTTTTTAGGTAAAATTATGATCTTCAGCTTTCTCCCTGTTACAAAATGCAGGTGAGTTACAACCAATGTGAAAGTTCTCCTCCAGTTTTCTCTAATTTCTGGAGGTTTAAGCTGTGTGTGATGGCTTTTTTGTTACAGTAGTTATTATAGAAACCCTTACAATCATACTTATTACAATACTTCTGTTTGAAAAGTCTGAAAATATTTTAGCTGCCTATCAGAGTAACTACCGTGTGATGTGAAGCAGATTATAAACACTACCGCTAGGTGTAGATGCAGCTGATGGCGCGTTGCCTGGAGGTTTTTTCTTCTCTGAGATGCTTTAATGCTGTTGGACAGGTATGGGATTGTGAATCAGTGGCCACTGGAGGAGGCTGACCCCGGCTGTCTACTTGCTCATCACTGGGTGCTCCAATTCATTTGTTCAATTCCTAGATGCCTGTCTTTCCCTGAGGGCAATACCCAGCGTGTCCCGGCTCTTTGGCTCACAAAGGGATTGCCTCAGAAAATGAGTCGATGAGGGAGACGGGAGAGGCAGACCACATGGGTGTGACCGTTTGATGTTTCAGAACCCTGCTTGGGTCCACGTGTTAAGCTTTTCTGCCAAAGCAAAAAGACAAGGTCAGGCTTTATCTTCTGTGAGCTGGTGCGTGTGTTTACATTTGTGCTAAGTGTGTGTCTGTTTGAGGATGTTCACAGTAAAGCAGGCAGGAGGATGGCAGGAGGTATCAAAGTCTTAACCCCTCTGCATTAATGATAACTTGCTTACAAACCAAACCTACTGGGCCCCAAACACTGAATTTGCTTTGGTTTATGTGTGTGTGAGTGCACATTTATGGACATGTTGATACCACAATCAGTAGGGAATGCTTTGTTAATAATACATTTACAGCTGTCTTGTCTATCTGAGGCCTCCTGCTTCACTCTCTCTCTCTCTTCTTTTAATCCTGGTCAGTTTCTCTTTAATGGTCTGTCTCTACTTCGTCTTCCTGTCTGTTTCCAGTCGCTTCCCTCTTTCGTCTTCAAATGCTTATAATTGTTGATAGTCGACATGATGCATTTATACAGCGTACATCTTCACACTGCTATAATACCGCTTTTGTTGTTACTTTCATTCAAGCTACGCTTAATTATTATCATTCAACTCTAGATTATATCTATTAAGACTAATGTAAATGCATGTAAATCCATGAATTATGAAAAAGCCTCTCAGTTTTCAAGGAAAACTACCCTGTATTCAGTCTAAAGTGTTGATTTGCATTTCAGAGTGATAAAAACACAATTTGAAAGCTCGGAAAAGCTATTTGCTTAATAAATGACTTAAATAGTAAATTACTATTGCTGGTTTCCCCATCATTTTATAATAACATAAACTACTAATTGTTTCATATATTATAAAAGACTGATTGAAAGCTTATAATTTAGTGTTGATGGCAGTGGTTGACTCAGTGTTTTGTGTGATGCTGTGTTTGTGTGTGTCATATAGTATGTCTTTGAATGCGATGCTAATTCACCAAGGACTCGCATCGCCTCCTTCCTCCTCCCAAAGATTGCCTAAGATAGCACATCTCTGTGTCAACCCCCGCTGAGCTGACTCTGCAGCAGGCCGTCCCATAATATCTGATTTTTATGCATCCCTCTAATGCTGCCTGTAAATGTGCCACTCTTTCATCCCTGCCTCTGCTTTCTTTTATCATTAGCAGTCCCTAACAGGGAGACCAAGGATAAAATACGCCTCGCTCTCCGTATGCTCGCCGTTGTGTACATGTGACGCTCTAATACACACACGTGGCCTCGAGCTCCCACAGGATAAATGTTGTCCTCACTGAAAACAAAACTTGGAGTGTAATGTGTGGGAGTTTGTCATCACCACTGATGATGGGGAAATAAAAAGATCTTAAATTAGTGAATTCACATGTCTAAATAATGAAAAACCTGCTTGGAAAAATGAGTCATTTTCTCAAAATATTCTAAAATCACAAGCTAATGTCTTAAAATAATAAGTTGTGTCTCAAAATAATGTTTTCTATTTTAAAATATTGTCCTAGCAGCTCAAAAAAGGAAGAACTTTTCTGAAATAATGCAAAGCTTTGTCAAAATGACCCAGTATCTGGAAACAATACATTAAGATCTCAAAAAAATGTTTTTTTTTATCTTTAATTTAGCATCTCAAACAATGAGAAACTTCCCTTGTATAATGACAAACTTTTCCAGAATGACCTAGTGTCAAGTGTAAAAAATGAGATAGTATCCTAAATTAAAGACTTAGCGTCTCAAAATATTGTTTTTTATCTGAAAATATTGGACTAGCAGCTCCAAAAAGGAGGAAACCTCACTGAAATAATGAGAAACTTTTTCACAATGACCTAGTATCTTAAAAATAAGTTCGGTTCTTAAATCAAAGATTTTGCATCTCAAATTAATGAGTTAAAATCTTTAAATACATTAATAGGTAGGGCTGAGTGGTCTTTTCAGGTAAAATTACGATCTTCAGCTTTGTCCCTGTTACAAAATTCTGGTGAGTTACAACTTTCTGATTTCTGGAAGTTTGACCTGTGTGTGATGGCTTTTTCTTGCATTAGTTGTTATAGAAACTCTTATAATCTTACTCATTACAATATTTTGACAATAAGAAAAGAAAGACATCCACATTTTTGTGAAGGTACTGTTGGGTATTTTCCAGCCCAGATTGATCCAATTGCTCCCCCAGCTGGACCCACGGTCGATGGACTAGTATTTTTTCTGTCAAACTACACGTTTCATAAGCAATTTACCTTAGTGCCGGGCTCAAAAAAGTATTGCTATAAACATACGGATGTGCTCACTATACTAGCACAGAGTATTAGTGATATTAATGCTACAAAGCCATAACTGTCTTTGCCACAGGTTAGTGCAACACTTTGGATTAAATACTGTAATTAAACCAATAAACAGGAAAGTTTGGACAGCACTGTTTTTGATGATGCAATCTGTACGATCCCTTTGAAAACAAGATCCAAGATCCAAGATAATCAAGATTAAGATTGTTAATAAGTTAATATCTTAAAATAACTAAATGGTATGTTAAGTGAATGACAGCATTTCAAAGTAATCAATATTTTTGCCTCTAAAAAAAATGAAAAAATTTCTCAAAATCACCACGTCTCAAAAATATGAGAAACATTGAAATAGCGTTCTACCTCAAAATGATTTAGTATCGAAAAATTTAATCTTAAAGTTTCTGAGAATAATTAAACGTTCTCCGAAATAATGAGAACACAGGTCTGCACAAATTTTAATCAGTTTCTCATTATTTTGAAATACTGGCTCTTTTTCTTTTCACTTTTTCCCTCCAAGTACTGGACTTTAAGGAATGTGTTCTCGCTACGCCAAAAGCGATTAAATAATTGGGTTGCGGAATTAATCTGACACCATTAATCAAGGTTTAGTCCGATATGTCAGGAGCCTGTTGAACTGAAGCTGAGTAGCCACTAACGGAATATAAATCTGGTAAAACCCTGAATTTGTCCGTCTCAGCATTTGAAGGGGAAACCCTGACTGAACCGCTCACATGATCTGTCAGCCTCAGATACTCTCAGATCCAGACCTAACCGCACGCGTTTACTTGAAAGGTCGGCCTTTCTAAAATATCCACTGTGCTTTAAATTGAAAACACAGCATCTGCATCTTTAGCAATTACGCTGAGCTACAAACAAGAGATGAGAAGATGCATGGTTACCAGAGAAGTATGTTGGGAAGAGCCGACCTGAGCGTGACTTTAAGCCTCCAGTTGATTAATGTGGCAGCGTTTTCATCCAAGTCATGCATCGACAGTAACAACAGAGCCAACTTTGACTGTGAACTCCTCAGAAGATTTTCAAATTTTTTCGACAAACATGAAGCCTCTTCTCTAAAACTCAGCAATGCAGCCCCCCCCCCCCTTGTTCACTCTCAAACCTCAAAAACCACCAACCACGGATGCCTGACATCAACGGCGCAGCACTTGAGTGTTACTTTATCTCGGTTTTGTTTGTCTGTTCTTTACTTCAGTCCCCACCAGCTGGTTGAAGGCCAGTGTATAAAAACACAGTACGGTCCCCAGTGGAGATGTCTTGACTGTTATTTCTCGGATTTACAACAAAACCCCGGGGAGCCTCCCTGGTATTTCCATGGTTGCACTCTAAACAACATATGAGCGCTGTTTGGTTTCAACAGTAAGGGGCCTGCATCAATTTTCTCAGCTCAGACGGTCACATTCCGATACATTTGGTGCAGTGAGTCACCGAATGTGTGTGGGAAGTCGCATTTACATGTGGATAAGATGGACTTAAACTACTGCTCTCCTGCATTCAAGACTCTTGGTAATAAATTATCATACATCTACCAGCGAGTCATTTCCTTTTTATACAACTTGTACACCAACATACCATTAAGACCTCTTCCCATCTCATGTGTTGATGTCTAGATGAATTCAAGGCTTCACTCCAGTTTTTTCCTTCTCATTGCTTTTCTTTCACTTTTTTTTTATATCAGTTGCTTTCATGCTTCTTTTGCTTTTATTCCGTCCTACTCTTTTCGTTGCACCCCACGGCACCCGGGGGGGGGAACAATGGTTCTCTAACAACCTTTGCAGAAAGCCCATGGACCTGATGCCTGGGCAGTGTTGTAGGAAAATAACACTAAAGGTCAGTTTTCCATTTTCCACTGGTCAGACTCAGGTTTGCCCATACCCCAGGCCTTGTTATGGTCGCATTTATTATGCAAGCCGTGCTGCATATGACCTAGCTCCTGTAGAATTAGCATTGACGTGGATAATATGGCAGTGAATAAAGGTTTAACAGTGACCCCTTAGCCATCTGTGATAGTCTTGAGCTAATTAGCTTACCGCTGGTGTCCACCGTCCCATCCTCCCCTCTTTCTCAGCGCCACTCATTTTCATACATACAGTACATGCACAAATGCAGCATAGTCTTTTAGCCATTAGCCATGTTAATGGGTGAGATTCCTGTTAAACTCCTGGACATTAATTGTCATGTTTAACAGTAATGGGAGTGATAATGGTCTACTTGTCTACAGCTTATTATGTAGATAATAAAGAGTGTGCTTGGCCAAGCAGCTTTCACATTTGGACTCAGTACACCCATGTCTCTGACCTTTTTCACATTAGCATTCATTGTTTTTTCCCCAAAGCCTTTAGTTTTGAATGTGTTAGAGACATTTTGAATTTAGTATTCTTTTTGGTTGGACCTGAATGTCGGACTGTTTGACTACTCATTGGGTGGGTGGACATCCAGTTTTCAGTTTTAATAATTGAATATTCACTTTTCCTGTTCCTGTTAGACAGTCTTTTCCACACTACCTTTTAAGCGTGGTGTATCCTGTCACAGATGACCTATCTTCGTTAAGATGGGAGGATCATCTTCAATCCCAGCATTCCTACGGCGAGGCTAGTAGGCTACGTATATTTCAGTTTCCAGTGATTCTTTAGAGTCGGCCAGCACCAGAAGGGTTCACTTCATCCACTTAAATCAACAGAACTTTGTGTTAAGGGTTTTCTTCCTGTTGTGAAGTTGTGATTTCAGATTTACATGTTTGCATTCAGTTGCAGATGCCTGTGACTGAACAAGATTTTGGATTTTGAGAGGCGGTGTCGGACATTAGTTAAACTATTCTGCTCATTTTATTCTTTTATGTCCCATTTATCATCTTTACCGTTCTCTTTATCATGTCAAGTATTATTGAAATGGATGCTGTTTTCTTGACACGGTCACACCACAAGTATGTGCATGACATAACTAGGATGACAAGCATGTGAATAATTAGAAATAGGAATGTTAAGATTGTCACAATTCTATGTCTTTCTATTAGAGGTGCATAACTGAAAACTGGAAAGCTTAGATTATTTACTGTCAATGAGTGTTGAATCACCGGAGATATTTAGGCTAACATTAATGTACTGCCAATATGGCTTTTTCAATCATTTACAGACAAGGGCAGGTGATAGATGGTAGTTGATATAATACTGATATCATGATTAGATGTCTGTGTAGGTTCTCATTTGCCCAGGTCATCATCCTTCTTGGTAGTTCTTCTCGGTTCAACTGGACTGGTTTAGCTCTTTGGAAAATGTTTTGTCTCTTATCCAAGAGACTTCTTCAGTTCTGAAGAAGAAGAAGAAGAAACTGAAGAAGTCTCTAGGATGAGAGACAAAACGTTTTCCAAAGAACTAAACCAGTCCAGTTGAACCGAGAAGAACTACCAAGAAAGTATCATGATTTAGAGTTTTCCTTAACAGCATAAGGCTTATAAGGCTCAGCACCCAAGCAATTTTGTTATCCACCAGCTAGATAAGGTCAAATCAGTGTGGAGAGCATCAAAACTAGCCGAGTTGCACAAGATCTAATAAATGGACTTTTAAAGGAAGCCTGGGATGATAAGTATTTTTGGAAGAGTTAAGGCACAGATATGCTAATAATCATATAAAATAATGCGAAAATATGTATTTTTCTAATTGGAAAGCTCAATTTTTCTCCTAACCTAAGTGTTCAACAAACTTTTTGCGTACAGTAGTATATTGTAAATGAATTCAACTGAACAAAATGTAATTAAAAAACCCTAAGCCTATCAAAACAAAAAGCAAACAACAAAACAAAATCAGTTATCAGCATATCTTGAACTTACATAAATAAATGCGAAAAAGTAAATCATGTTGGTGATCACAGTGGCACCCAGCAGTGTCTCTGTTTTCGTGTGTCTGCGTTCATTTCTTGATACAATCTGCCAATGCTGATTATCTCTAAATGGCATTTAATCTGCCACTAAAGTGAATTTAATGTGTTGCCACAACAGAGGACTCGTATGTTACTGTCATCAGGTTCTAGTTTTTTTTTTTTTTATTTTTATTTTTTATTCCAGCTTAGTTCCATAACCACACTTAGATTGCATTAAAAAATGTAAGTTTCCAGCCTGAGCTATACAGGGGTAAATGGCTACAGGGCAGCAGGATTTCGTTACATTCAGCTTCTCTGGAGGACACTTTGTAAGAGGCTGCCTTACCTTCAAACCATATGGAAGAGGCCTCACTGTTCTCCGCTCGCTCTTTACTTGAATCATGACTCGGTCTGTGTGACAGCAGATATCTGTCCCTGTCACTACTCATAGCCTCAGTATGAGTAATGCTCTGTGAATGAGTGCTGCACAGGCCAGGTACATGTAACAGCCTTCTAATTTCCCCGCCCTGGGCAACACCACCTACCTGGCCATCATTTGCATTACAGAACACACCGAGTACTTTAGTGTATGTGGATTTGTGCGCACCTCCAGAGTATTTAGGATGTCAACTGTCCCCACAACACTCCTCCAGCTCTAATCATAAAGCCCTAGCAGGCAGTGGCTGCATACCCCGAGGCCATGAGGGCAGAGGAGGCTGCTACCCTGCAGCCAGCCCGGGGTTTTTCTGGCCTTCCATGACACTGACAAGGTGGAAGAAATTAACTGGATTTTTTTTTTTTTTTGCTGTATACAGTGTAAAAAAGCAGACTTTGCTCAGAGCCTACTGTACTGTGCATTTCAGATGAGGTCACAATGAAATATATACAAGCTTCCACAGGAGAAAAATGCAAAATCAGGTTTTCCTCACAGAAAGTTGTCAGCAAATGGATAAAAAGATGCTTAATACACATGTAGAGGGGGCAAATTTACACGTATTCTTAAAAAAACAAAAAAAAACAAAACAAAAACAACAAAGCTCCAGTGAAGGTAGAAACACTGATTCAACTAGTTTACTAGTAAATCTGGAAAAGTAATCTCTGAAATGAGTAAAAGTAAGAATTTTCTCTACGTTTGCACCAGCTGTTTCTATGCCTTAAGGTCAAACATCCGTCTGTTTTCTGTTTTGTCTTGTCAGATCTTCTGTGTGGCTACGTCTGTCACTGGTGATATACGCTGCTCTGGTCAGCAAATGGACGTCTGTTCTATGTGTCATCATTCCATCCATGTAGGTTATAAGCAGCCTCTGATTTAGGAAGGTTGTGCTATGATGGAAAATAAAATCTTTTCGATAACTCCCCAAATGCTTTAAAAATAAGGTGAAAATCTAAGGAGTAGAAAGTACAGGTATTTTAAATTAAAAAAAAAAAAGTTGTGGAAAAAAAAATACTCAAGTACAGATGAGTAGAAATATATACTCAAGGACAGTACTTTACTTAAATGTTGCTTCCCACCTTTGTAAACACATAAAATGATCTTATTATGATGAAAACCAAGTCAGAAAACTTTTGGTTTTCTTTCCTTTCCAACCATCAGACTTGTCGGCTTGTTCCACACAAAAGCTCTGTTGTCAGGGAGCCTGTTTCCTTTTGATCTGTTCGTCTTCCTCTCGTCTCTGTTCCAACTGTCTCAGTGTCCCTGATATGTCTCTGATTGTCCTGTGAATCTGGAAGCCTTCCTTTGTGACTGAGAACCCCACAGACCAATTGAACCATTAATGCTTTTTCAGAGGGTGTGTTGGATGTGACAAAAGGTAAGGTCAGTCTAGACCGAAATGCAGCTGGAGGAGTGAAGAGGCTCTTCAGAGTAAACCGAGGTGTGGACTGCAGATAACATTGTGGTAAATTTATGAGCAGGCCATGTGCTAACAGATCATTGGAAGAAGCAAAACAGTACGCAGAGGGTTCAGACAGGTGGTTTAGCGTATGTTGGAATTTGCCTTGAAACGACCTGAACAGATCTTTGGAATCAATACCAACTCATATTTTAATGCAAAACTTTTTATTTAGTCCATATGAGTACTTTAAAGGGTCTATTTGTAGTATTTGTACTTTCAAATGTTAAAAAAAACTGCCTAAAATTATCATTGGAGTGTTTAGAATAAAGAGCTCTGAAGTTGTGCTAAATATCCCAATGTACTGGATTGAAAAAATATATGAAATTAATGTATTCACACTGATGGTTTGGTGGATTTTTGTGACCACTAGAGGGAGTAGTGAGTCACACAGCCGGTCTCTCATCATGAGTGTGTGTCAGAAAGTAATAACATGAAATGAGAACTGCAAAGAAACAACTTTTAGAATGAAAGAAAGTGACAAAGTGATAAAAGCTAGAAGCACTGTTGATTTCACCACTGGACATGGCTCTAAACAAAAACAATGGAGTTTGATGCGGCTTATGAAGGTATAAAGTTTTTATGTGACGTTATCTTAAGTTGTTTGTTGATCCATGGTTCAGATTAAACACTTGTGGGTCAGTTCTGACGCGATTCCCAAGAGATCATTAGATTGTACAGAAAACATGATTTGTGGTTTTACTGTGGCTGTTTTATGAATAAATAGAGCTAAGCTAACAGAGCTATAATGTAAACTATCAGCTGATGTTCCACGTAAAGATTATTGTTACTGCCTGTCAAAATAACTGGCTCTGAGTTTTTGTTTGGAGGAGAAAATTTGATGATACCATAATACAGATGTGTGTAAACAATGAGCTTTATACTTTATTCAGTGAGTGATGCAGTCTGTGGATAAATAGTGTTGATTTGTTGATTGTTTTAGTCGTTTAGAAGTGTGTTCTGGTATGCAACTTTCTCCTGCTGTTGACAGTTTGCAATATCTGAACCACATAGAACTCCTTTAAAGATACAAAGACTTACAATCTAAAAATGACTAGATTAACGGTAAAATCTGTAATATTTCTGACTTGTTTTAAATAGATCTTTCAAGCTTTGTCCCCTCTCTCCACTCAACAAATGGGGAGGAGAACGGCATTTGTGCAAGCAAGCAGAGAGTGAATGAGGTGGGGGAGGTGAAGAAAAACAGTGACATAGAAAAATAAAATGTTATTTTACAATCGTTCCGCCTGTACACCCTGTACTGTCATTGGCAAGATGCACAAACTCACTCCTCAAAGGTCCATGGCCAGAAACATTCCAAACACAGCAAAACAAAAGGAAAATAGAAAACAGAATCGAATAGAGCAGTGTCTCTGCAGGTAAATGCACACTTCTAGTCAATCAAAAGTAATAATTGTTTGGGATTATTATTGTATCAGCCTAAACGTCACTGTTTTTAAAATGAAAATATTAAATATTTGACCTTTATGTTCATTAGTTTTCTGCTACCAATGGGCGAAGGCAGGTTACACCATGGATGTGTCACCAGTTCATGCACAGACTGACATATACAGACAACCATTCAATCTCACATTCACACCCATAGGTGATTTAGTTTATATTTCATGCCAAAGAGATACACTTTTGATTATTTTTATTTATTATTTTCATGTATTATTTGTGTGTTGAAAGGCAGCAACTGTTTAAAAAACACCAACAAGGAAAATTTTAGGGAAAAATACAATAAAACTTCAGATTACAAATGTGATTTTATTCATCCATACTCATGATAATTGTGAAACGGACTTTTTTTTCCTCAGACTATAACCGTACCATCAAAATCGATGATTGTTGCACACCAAATTGTCCCACTGTTCATGTCATGCATCAATATATTTTTGTCAGGTGACAGATAGTAAAGATGAGGAAGGAGATACAGGAGGAAAGAGGCTGGAGGAGGTAGAGCAGGAGAGGCTGGAGGAGATGGAGGAGAAGAGGCTGGAGGAGGTAGAGCAGGAGAGGCTGGAGGAGAAGAGGCTGGAGGAGGTAGAGCAGGAGAAGATGGAGGAGATGGAGGAGAAGAGGCTGGAGGAGGTAGAGCAGGAGAAGATGGAGGCTCACAGGTGAGGTTAAAAGAATAAACATATGTTAGTCATGAGGTTGAGCATTGTGACAAATGTTAGGATGATGATAATCTGGATAACAATGGTTCGCCCACGTGACTTTGAAATCAGTACTGATTTCTGTACTTAAAGGCTTGTGTAAATGTGTAAATGTATTATTTTATTGGTAAGAAATAGTAATTACTAAGCAGTGAGTTCATTTTATGTCATTATTGTAATTAATTAAATTATAAATGGCTAATTAGTATTCCACCTTTTGTTATGTTTATTTTAGC
>JAPQRQ010000028.1:32106948-32118646 GCA_037367365.1 Apogon talboti
ACACACACACACACACACACACTCACACACACACATACACGTTGCAGCAAAAGTTGTCTGAGGAGCCTGATGGGCTTTTAAAAAGTTGAGATTTTATCAACGATGGCCCTCTGCTGTGCGGACTGATGGTTTGTCTATTTTCACAAAGAGAGGGAAGGAGGGAATAAACAGTTTATTTGGCTCAAGGTTCAAGGAGTCAAAGGTCAGACGGGGTCAAGGCTCTCAGGGAAGCTAGCACTGACACACACTTTTCATTGCTACGAGCAGATTGAGTCAGCCCTCCTTCCCATTAGCTTTGAGGGTACAGCTGGGTCACAGATTTGTATGTGTGTGCATGTGTGTGTGTGTGTGTTGCTGAGTGATGACAGTGTGCTGTGAACAGGTAAACAGGCAGAGGAAATGACCCCTTATTTCCAGGATCAATTTGTCCCCCGACAAGGGTCCATTGGAGAGATAGAGCTCAGTGGGAGGTAAAGTACTCTGGTCATTTTTCCTCCCTCTCTTCTCTCCTCTTCTCTTTTTGTGTCTCATCTTTAGGGTAATAAAACACTGCGTCCCCCGGCTCCCTCGTTTCACCCTCGGTAATAGTCGATAACAACGTCTCAGTGTAAGAAAGCAAGAGACGACGACCAAATATGGACTTCCTATCGCCACAGTCCGATGGGTAGATTGCACCAGTAGGACGCCTAATTTTTGGTCACTGTCATTTCTTGGGGAGAAGAGGATGTGATGTGCTGCAGGTGGTCAGCGTCGGCCCCTGTTATTTCTCTGTATCCTCTCCAGGAATGATCGCACACCAAAGTGGGATTGTGTTTTTCAAATGTCACAGCGTTTGAAAATGGGGAGCGAGTCATGAGTCATGATCAAAGTGGAACGGCGCCGCAAATGGCAGCACTCTTTTTTTTTTCTTTCTTTTTTTTTCTTTTTTTTTTTCTTCCTCAAACCAAGTTGTGAACATGGTGTCAAAGTTAAACGGTTTTCTTTCATGTTTGGCGTTTTGGTGTCTGCTTTTCCATCTAGCAGAGGCCCAGGGGAGCTTTTGTGTTGTGCGTATGGTGCATTTGTGAATCTTGTTACTGTTTTGTGTCTTCATTTATGGTCTGCACGTGTATTTCTTTTGCATATCTAGGGACCTGTGGTTTTTGCCAAGGGAGACGACGCTGGTTGTATTGTATAATTTCCAATTTGTATTTAAGCTTTTAACAAATTGCTGTCTTTGTGTCTGGAGCACAGAGGTTCCGGTCATTCTGAATTCAACATGGATTTTTATGGGAACTACTTTGAGATGCTTGGTGCATATATTTGCGTGTGTTTTTTTTTTTTTTGTGTGTGTATGTGTGTGTGTGTGTGTGTGTGGTGAGCAGTGGCTGAAACCTTTTCATTGGTTTTGGTCAAAGTAAAGAGTCAGCATCTATTGTGCTAACATTAACCCTGCTGCTGGACACGAGGCCTGTGTTGACATGCAGATTTATGCATGTCCATGTATGTGTGTGTGAGTGTGTACGTTTGCGAGCGAGCTCTGGTCAGTTGGCCTCCGGGTCCTTGCTGAAATGAAAGCAGATTCATGGAATAAGTGAGTCATTTCTTTTATGAGCTCTGTATTGTCGGAACTTGGCTTTTCCCAAATGCGCTGCGTTCTTTCCCGCTCTTTCTTCTCTCTCTCTCCGTCCTCGTCTGTCGGTCTGTTCTGAGAGCTTTATTTCAAACAGCGGAATCAATATTCAGTTGACCCATCCCTCTCCGCCGCTTTGCTTTTTGTTCCCCCCTTCAGGCCAGAATTCCCTGCATATCTCCATCAGTTATGAGCGTCACAAATCACAGCCAGAAAATTGCCAGTTGTACATTTTTGTCCCCTCTCGTAGATGCGGGACTAGACGAGGGATGACCGTGGGTGTTTTTGACTTTCAGGAGCTTATGAAGTAAGAAATAATTGGAGACGCATTCTCCCAGAAATGCGTCTTCTCCAAAACTCTTCAGGTGTGCGAGTTTGGGAGACGCTGGCACTCGAAGCTTATTCCAAATAGCCTGTTTTGCGGGCCAGCTGGCAGATCTCAGCGCGCCTGCAGAATTGTTAAACCCCCCAAATCAAATGATTATATGAAACATCAGTGTGATTAATGACTTGTCAAATGACAGTTGGTTGCTCTAATTTGCTTGGCCACAATGAAGGTGACCAGGCTTACATTTGTCAAAGTTCTGACAATTCAGAAGAGGCAACTTGGGAGTAAAAAGTTCTCTGGTGAAATGAGGACTAGAAGACATTTATCAGATGATTCACTTCAGAGCAAGGTCTTAGAGTTAAAGTTTTAGAGAAACTTTTATGTGTGTATGTGACTGAAGGATGTGTGGAGAACCTGTATACAGATGCAAGGACTTAAAGGGACTATACTGTACTTTATTAAAAAAAATTACTTTATTATTATTAGTATTTAGAATAAAAAGCTCTGAAGTTTTACCAAAGATACCACTGTACTGAATTTTATAGATATGAACTGAATCTATTCATACTGATTGTCTGTAGGATTTATGTGGCCACTAGAGGGAGTAGTGAGTCACTCTGCTGGTCTCCTGTGGAGCTGAAAACTAATGCCACAGGGCCTTTGACCCAAATGTCAGAAAGTAATGAGATAGGATGAGAACCGCTAAGAAACAACTTTGAGAGTCAAAAAAGTGATAAAAGCTAGAAACACTGTTGTTGTTTTCACCATTGGACACAGCTCTTCATGAAAAGAATGGAGTTTGATGAAATTGCAGCGTTTCTTCTAAACGAGTGAGTTTGATTATGAGGCTTATGAATGTGTGATGTTATTATGTTTGTTGATCCACAGTTCAAACTAAACTGTGATGGTTCTGATCTTGTTCAAATGATTACAAACGTATTTTTAAATCAGTTATTGATAGCACAAACCGTACAGAAAACAGGTGATTTGTGGTTTTACTGTGGCTGTTTTCTAAAATAAAAACAGAGCTAAGACACACTTGTTATTTGACCGGCTGTTGAAGCAACTGGTTATGAGTTCCTTTTTAAAGAAAAAAAAACTTGATGATACCCATAGTACAGATATGTGGAAATGATAAGCTTTAGTTATAGACCAGTTAAGGAGACTGTGCAGCGTCCTTTTCCTCTTCGCTCTAGTCTTGTTTTACGTCATCTCTACTATTTCCACCATCTCTTTTCAAATATAGGTACATCTAAAAATATTATGTGTAACTTTTAGGCCACATTCACGTGTTAAAATGAAAACCATCTCCATTCAGATGAATGTTTTAGCACCTTTTCGTGTGTTGGTGTAAACACATTAGAAGTAGAAGTGATGAAATGCAGAATTTAAGTGTAAAACAGCTCCTATCACAACAAGGACAAGAACACTAGTAATAGGGTATCTTGTTTATTAAGTGCTGATGATCAAGGCTGGTTTCTTGTTTTCTTCTGGAAAAGATCACGTTATGGGAGAGTGAAAAATCAGGGATGGACATTAAAGTTTATTTGGTTCAACACTTTTCACAGTCCGAGGTCACAGAGTGCTTCACAGGAATAAAATTAATGATAAATAAAGGAAATAAATGATTAAACAGCAATGGCTCCTAAAAACACAACAGTAAATGCCAAAATCACCACATAAGTGCTAGATAAGACCCACACTCGAGTGTCTACGTCATTGTTTCCAGTGGTCATTGTCCAGAACACAATACAATCCTGGAGTTTCCAAACTAAAACAGAGCAGCAAGTACAAAACGTCTTAAAATGCAGTAATGCAGACATGTAAACGTAGTAAACTGTAGATATTTTTAAAATGGTATTGTGGACATACCCTTAATTATTTCCCCAAGTAAACACACAGACACACACACGCACAAAAAAAAAAAAAAAAATCAAAATGCAGCCTCTAACATATAAGCCAGAAATGGAAACAAAACAGGAACTAAACTGCAGCTCGAAGGGGAAAGTCTGCTCGTAAAAAGAAGCACAAGATGGACTTCAGGGAAAACATAAAAGGAGAATTTATTACCACATTAAGAAGTGCAGAGAAAGTGAACAAATCCTTAAGATAAGAGGTCATTTCACGTGTCTACATCCATTGTATAACCCTCCACGTCCTATTGTGCACAGGTTTCCTCCGGCCAACTATTTTTAGGTCGTCCCTTTTTTCCTTTTTGGTTTTGTTGGATGTTTTCTAAATGCCAAGGAAAATGTCAGCGCAGCCTGGACGAGGAGTAGACAGACATTTGTCCTTGTCTTGTTTCTCTACCACCTGTCTCACCAGATTTGAGGAGAGGTGCTGAGGGGCCTTCCCCTGTCCTTGTCACTTCTTTTTTCCGCTCTTTATTTTCACACATGGATATATTATTCGTGCGGGCCTACCACTCCTAAGAATTTCACCCCCTTCTCTTCCCTATATGTTGTACTGTACTGATCTGTAAATTAAAAACCCAGGCCCTCTTTTTTATTTACTCAGGCCTGCCTTGTTGAAGCAGATTGGCTGTCAGCAGAGATTACAGTTCTGCTTAGTAGAGTGAATACACAAGGAGAGCTAGTGTTGCCCTGTTGTCAGACATGATGGGAAGAAAAGGTGCAGGAAAAACCCAATGAGGTGTAATGGAGGCAGGGTGATTAGGTAAGGCAGATGCATACGTATGCATATAGCAGATTTCCTCCTCTGTTCTTTCTCTGTTATGTCTTTCATTTCAGGTTCTTGCTCTCTTTTTTTTTTTTTTTTGCCCCTGTCTTGTTTTCACACTTCATCTCTCCCCTAGTTGTCTTTCTGTGTTTCTTTCTACTGTCTCTTGGTCTCTCTTTCTCTCTCTCTCCTTCTGTCACGCGCACAAACACTGAGGTGATTATTTCTGGCAGGTTGGGTGTGAAAGTGTACTATGATAAACATGCTGCCGTGGTTATTAATTTTGAGTAATGGCAGCGTCAAACTCCAGTGCCTTGATAAGTATCTGAGATGGAGGAACATTTGTGGCGCGGCACAGAGACACAATGAAGGCAAGCAGCTGGAGCTTATAGGCTACAACAGTGTGAGAGCAGTTGTTGTCGCGTTCAGGGACAGATCTGAGGCCAGCTGCATCCTTACGTCTCTCTGCGAATCCCCCTGTTAGGTACTGAACTCCGCCGACTAAAATATGTGACATCAAATAAGATAAATATATAGTTAATGGTGTGATTGATTCGGTTTTGCCCTACGCTGCACAGAGTCGTGAGTCTGACCTCTTCCGATGAAATCTCCCTGCTCGCTCAAGGGTCTTTAGATTGATTAGAGTACTCTCATTTCTGGAAGTCATAAGATTTGATTTGTGATACCTCGTCAGTGACAGCTGAAAGGCTGCTGAATTTTAAGGCGCTTCAAGTAATCTTTGACTTCCATCACCTACTTTCGGTGACGAATGAATTGCAGAGGCATTGAAAGGTCTTTTCTGGCAAAGTCATCTTTTCCTTGTTGTCTGTTACACATTAGAGAATAGTTTGATACTTAATAAAAGCACAAGTTGGTTTACAGGTTTACTCATCACTACAAGATATACAATACAATGGGTCACATGTTGCATATATCTGTGCATTATACCATATTTACTGTTTTTATTTATTTATTTATTTTTTTAAACTATGTAAATTCAATCTCCAACACCTAGTTAAGAAAAGTCTATAGGAAGTGTGAAGTGAAGAAACAGCACTGCACTATCTCCAAAAGATGTAGCTTTTTAACTTTCTGTCAGCCATGCTAATGCGATACTTTGAGCACTAACAGCGTTAATTCATTGGATTTCATTAGATGTGAAGTACCACTCTTGAATCCCACACTCACAGTATCGCACTGAAACCTAAACAAAAATGTATTCCATCAGCCTTTAAATAACCTTGTGCACCGCCTAAATGTAATCATTATATGGGAAGTGCTGGATCTCACGGCTGTACAACCACATTAGACACAGGCTTTGAAGCGCTATTATCTCACAAATGAGCCTGACACTGAAATTTAGCTAAAATCCATGTTAACCGAATTGGTGACTCCTGACAAGAGGACTGTTGGCGCCATTTTAACAAAATACATTTATTTCCGTAACTTGATTCTTTCTGCATATAGGTTAAAGCTCTGGGCTTTCAAAAAATTATTAGTTTACCTAGTTACCAGTGCAGAGGAGGAAAAAGGTGCCAATATAGAACACAGTTTCTCTGAGGTTTTCAAAAGCTGGTTTGGTTTGGAGTATTGTCCATAATTTGGGGAACATTTAGGCTCACATATGGGAATTTGAGGGTAGGCCTGCAAGTACATGAAGAATATATAATCTCACATGAGTTTGAACCACTATTAGTATCATGTATTATGCACACAAATTTGGAAAAACTAGAGCAGATGATCAATAAACAAATCTACGGTTCATTGGGGACCAACTGCAACCATTAGATCTGGGAAAAGTCTTCTAGTTAACTTTAATGCTCTCCCCATTGATTTTATGTTCCTTGGCTTTAAGTTGTGCCCAAAATGGTTTTGGTGCTGCACTTAAGCCTCATAATGGAGGGGAAAAAATGAGTATAATAAAACACGGTTAAAAAATACTGCCTTTGATTTTGAACAGTGATAGAAAACTGTATTTAAGATGATATAGTTCTTACTTTTAGTTTAATATGTGTCACTGACGATTATCAATAAGTATATGTGTCATTATGTTTACTGTTGGCACAGAATTGAACATGGCAGATATGATATAAATTAAATATACAAACTCCATTAACCCATAAAGACCCAGTGTGACTTTTGTGGCACGTCCCAAGTGATATTTTTCTATTTAACCTTTCATAAGTGATTTATCACCATTTATTGTAATATTATAGGTAATATTGCATTTTACACCAATTATTTACACATATTGGTAGGATTAATGGATTAACAGGTATTACACATTTTAGATCAGTAGATGGTTTTGGTCGACGGTGGATGTTTGGATCTAATTCTCTATTAAACTTATTGTATATGAACAACAATGATATGATGTCATTTAAAAACATCAGTTTAACAATGAAAAAGTGGAGATAATAAAGTATATAGTATTTTTTTTGTTTCATCCAGCTGTTTTTATGCAGGTGAATGGAGATGATTATCACAATTATAGCTCACTTAAGTCAACTAATGACATGTAATAAATGTGACAGGCCAAGTTTTATGCTGATTTGTTTTTGGAAAATAAACAGAATGTCTTCACGAACATTTTGCGATAATTTTTTTCCCCATATAGAATCAGCGTCAGGGGAAAGGCTTCAGAATTTATCCCCCAGACTACAGGAGTTTTGTGCAAACACCATTACTTTAAATGTTTATGTGGTTATTTAAGCATTGACGGAGCCACAGTAGGGCCTGAATATTTACAAGGCCGACCGTGTTCCTTTACTGACCAAAGCCGTCTGTCTGTGCATATGCATAAATACACCGGGCTGGGGTCTGACTGGAGCGAGCACCTCTGCGTTCATTTATCTGTACATAAGTAACAAACGGCCGCAACGCCAGCGTCCCCGGGCCGCGTGTGTTCACCTGCAGCGGGGTCTGGACGGGTCATGTGTGAAAGTGATTTGAGTCACCCAGAAGGCAGCACGTCAGGTAATGCAATCACACAGAAATGTTCTCACCAGGACCTCCGTTGGCCAGGAACCAGCGCGAGGACGGTGACACTTCCTCTGTCGAAATGCGTGACCGTCTCTGCTCTGTGTTTCCTGTCTGGACGGAGCAGACGTCTCACCCTCTGAGCCTATAAACATTTATTACGAAACGGTGTATCTGTCATCAGTACCCATTTTTTTTTGTAACCTGTGTTTTTATTAAACTGGGTGCAGATGAAACTAGTCAAAGTGTTTCTGACAGAGCTACGCCAAAGTTCACACGAGTACTTTCTCTTTTTGACCAACTAGAGTTTGGGTTTGTGCTTGTGGTCACTCATGTGTTCAGGGTAGTTGTGTACAACAGCTCTTGTTTGTGAATATGTTTGGCGTACAGGTGGTGCCGCAGCAGGAGTTGTGGCTTATTATAGTTATCCATACTGTGGGGTCAGAAAGATGTCGGTATAATCTAAATGGTAAAGAGACCACAGGGCTCGGCTGCCCTTGTTTCACCATGCTGGAGACCTGGCATTTGGCCTCTGTTTGAAGACCAAAGCTGTAATTTTCCCTGTCTTCTTCTCTAGTGTGTGTGTGTGTGTGTGTGTGTGTGGGTGGCTTTTGGTCGACTGGGTCAGATGAATAAAACAAAAGTCGTATTTCAAAATTACTCTTTCACATGCTCATCCTTTTTATGCTTTATTTCTTTATCATCAATTGAACACATGTCCTGGTGCCCTTGTTCCATCCCGCCAGCTCTTTTTTGCAACATTGCTTGTTCTTTTTTTGGATTTCTGCACTGCTTCATTGTTACAGTCCCATCCTACAGTCTTTCCTTCCTTCCCTCCCTTCCCTTCCCTTCTTCCTTCCCATCGCCGTGTTCCCCCTAATCTCCCTTCATCTTTGCCTCCCTCTCGTCCCTCTCTTTCCTCCCCACAGCACTCCCCCATTCCCTCTGTGATGCACTCATTTGTGTGATCTCCTCCTTCTTACCCACAGCACATCCGCTGCCCCATAAATGAGTCGGGAGAGCAAAGGGGAGAGTATGATGCAGGGCCCAAGGAGCAGGGTTTAATGAAGCCAGCCTAAATGAATTTACTGCTTTCCATTGAGCCACTGGGTCCCATGTGGCGGACTAGCACCTCAGCCATTGTGTCGGAGCCCACCCCCCTCCGTTCTGCTACCTGTTTGTCTGACACCTCTGTAATTAGCCGCCACTATTGAGGGGAGTAATTGCGTATTAGAGCTATGTTCTGTTAGGGGAGCCTCAAAAGTGAAACGTTTTTATGCAAATGCTCAGACTCAGGCCTGGATTAAGAAAATTACCCAGGGTTTTTGAGCACGGGGAAAAAATAGAGGAAGCCCATTTTCTAGCATAGAAGAAGAAAGGAAATTACCAGTATCGCGGCATGTTAAATGAATAAATTGTGTGTATGGTCGGATTTGTTTGGCGGGATTTTTGTGTGTGCGTATATTAGTCTCCGGGGATAAACATGGAGAGCGTTTCTGCCGCATGGTTGATTTACTATTTCAAATTGGCATTTTAAACAGTGCCCTGTGATGGGGACTTGAATAACAGAGTAAATTGGACTTATTAACTGCTATTGTTGCTCACCTGGTTTATATTAGAAGCTCCTGGGGACAGATACAACGCTGATTGTTATTCCTCTTCGTTGTTTTTCCTGCGCGTAGCCTCTAGAAAGCCTGCACATGTCAGCTGCTGCTTGTTTGAAATCTCAGTAGATAAAAAAAAAACAAACAAAATGTAACTGAATACCCCGATCATGATGTGATCTCATTGCGTTTTGTTTGCACGTATGTATTTGAACCTCACTTTTCAAAGACTTTGTGGACGCAAACTTCGCTCACTCTTTCCCCTTTTTCCTCTGCCTGCAATAACCTGCTCAAGTCGTGACATATGGCTTGTCTGTTTTGATCAGACCCTCAGTTTCTAAACTTCGAATTTAATGTTCAGCCGGAGCAGAAAGATGCATAAACACTCTCCAGACACCCCTCAGGAACTCTGGGAAATCTGCCGTCCTCTGGAAACTTTAACTTTATAATTTTATTTCTATTGCAACTTGTTTGTAACTCAGAAAATCCCCTCTTCTGTCATTGCGAGCGCATGAACAAAACCCGATGTGAAAACCTGGTAGTGTATATGTGGCGTCCCGCGCCTGCGTACATGCCTTTGTAAGTGTGCGTGTAGGCTTGTATTTATTTTCTTGTTTTCTCGGGTGCCTGTCAGATCTGAGGTTTTCTCTCGGAGATGTTTGCAAGGCCAACACACATCATACAATTTTATACATTTCTGCTCTCCGGAGAGAGTTAGCAGTGCGTACAGCCAAAAATTGATATTGTGCAGGTGTTGTTTTTTGGGAGCAAACATCAATGTTCCTCATCGAAGTTTAAAAAAAAAAAAAAAAAAGAGAAATGCCAGATAAATT
Organism: Apogon talboti; assembly: GCA_037367365.1. Classification (NCBI taxonomy): domain Eukaryota; kingdom Metazoa; phylum Chordata; class Actinopteri; order Kurtiformes; family Apogonidae; genus Apogon; species Apogon talboti. Next base: position 32,116,984 of record JAPQRQ010000028.1, read on the forward strand.
TGTCTTTTCAATTGACACTTCTCACGGAGAGGTCACCGACAAGACAGTGTCCCTGCTGCCGGCGGAGATTTAGTGTCTTGCATGAGAACACTCCAGCGAGGCCTCAGATTGCCATTCTAGCAATAAACTTTAGAATCAATACGCTGTCATATGCGTTGAATCAACATTTCACAGTCAATAGCTGTGGTGTGTTAAAGTTCACATTCGGCGTATCACGAGCCATACAAATTTGCGGCATTTAAATGTTTACTTTGTCGGACTTGAAGAGGGTTCGGACTTATCTTGATGCTCAGCTCTTATAGCGCTCTAAAGCTCCTGTTTTTTTTTGCTGTCGGAGGTCTGCTTCCATTACTTTCTAAGCCTTTGTCAGATTGCGGGGCTGTGAAGCGGTCCCCTATCCCCACCGGTAACAGTGGTTTCCAAGTCCCAGTCTATTCAGCTCACGCCGCCACCCTTCAGAGACTGGTAATAACTATTTGCTCAGGCTTATACATTCTCACCCCCTGACTTGCTTCTTTTTTTTTTTTTTCCTGTTTTCCTCCCTCGCTCCATTCATTCTCTTCCGTTTACTAGATCCATATTTCGCTCACTCCCCCGCTTTTGTCCGCGCTCTTTTCTATCCTTCCCTCTTTTCTCTGGCGTCATCTTTCTTTTCGTCAAAGCAATCACTATTTAAGCTCTTTTCTGCTCCAAGGTCCTGTCAGATTCCCCAGAAGCCAAACACTATTAAAAGGGGTCTCTAGAGCCTAGCATTGTGTGTGTGTGTGTGTGTGTGTGTGTGTGTGTGTGTGTGTGTGTGTATTTCTATGTACAGTAAGTGTGAATTTTGCTGGCGTATTCCAGCATGAAAGCACAACCATGTGGTAATATGTGTACATACCCACATTGGTGTAGATTGTATCACCCTTTTTTTTTTTTTTTTTTTGATCTGTAGAATCTTCAATAAGAGCGTGAACTCTGGTGGGAAATCTATTGGCAGCAGATTCAGAAGATTACGGAAATTCAGCCTAGCGGGAGGCACTAAAAAGGTGGTTGCGGTGGTTGTGGGGTTAGAACGCCTGGAAAAGCTTGTCATAACCCCGAAAGAGTAAAACTATGAATAGTGTGGCGTCTGTGACCTTGTGGTATGAGGTTTTGCATCCAGTGCTGGATCTGCTTATAACCAAATGGGAAAATAATTCAAGTATCTGCTAAAATGCACACACACACACCCAATAAAACTCAAGCTTTGTGTTTGAGCGTCGAGCAAATGTTAATTATGGTACAAAACCTGAAACTATGTATTATTAATTGTTTGTGTGCTCCTCTTAAGGCACATATAATTAGCATAATTTGAGGGTTAAAAGTTCTTTTAATTATTATTATTATTTGAACTCAGATCATGATCTTGTTTTCCCATTAAAAACCAGTGGTCAAATCGCTGAAACTGTGCTCATAACGTATAATGAGGTTATGAAATACATTACACAATTCATACTTTAAATACACTGTCTGTGTTTACCTCTGCCAAGGAGGTTATGTATTCACCAGGGTCTGTCTGTCTGTCTGTTTGTTTGTTAGTTAGCAACATAACACAAAACGCTATGGATGAATTTTTATGAAATTTTAAGGAAATGTCTGAAATGGGACACGAAACAAGTGATTCGATTTTGGGGGTGATCCA
>JAPQRQ010000028.1:32147116-32168368 GCA_037367365.1 Apogon talboti
TTTGCAGTTGTGTTTTGTCTTTTGCATTTGTGTTTTGTTTTTTGCGTTTGTTTTGCACTTCAGGGCCACCGTACTTATTGTGGTTATATAATTGCCTGTAAGTTTTGTAACGGCAAAAAAAAAAAAAAAAGTGCATGTCTGAGATAAATAAGTATGTTTTTTTGATTGTGTCAGCTTGTCATTCTTGTACATATACACATTATTTGTCCCTGAACTGTACATTTCATACACATACTGTCTAGTGGGCTCGACAGAAATGCACCTGGACTATACAGGGATGACATCATGGGAGGAAATGACTGTTGGCTAATAGTTCAGATGCTGCCATTCAGTCCCACTCCATGTCATTCACATCCATTTGGCTTCCCTGCTGTCTTTCCTGTTGGTTTCTGGGTCTAATAGCAGTTCCTGAAGAATCTTATCAGCACTGTCTCGTCCATGCCAGTCAGCATTCACCCTCAGCGATAGAAGATGACAGCTAACTATTGGATACCGCTCCAAAAATCTTTTATCGAGCCCATTCATTCATACTTGCATACAGATAGAGAAATTCAGCGACGCACAAAGACACACAAACAGAATCACTCAGTCCTCCTTTGCCTCCCTCCCTCACAGATGCACTCATCTACCATTTCATCCCAAAGAGACTGTACACATTCAAACAAACAGAGGAGACGGTTATTGTCCGAATGCAATTATCTTGTACTGTCCATCTCCTTGACTGCTGTGGGACAAAGGGCCCTCTGTTGATGAGGCTAGCAGCGTGTGAATAGGAGGTTAGACATCCTTGGCTTTTTCCATGGCTGTGGACATTCAATCTGCCATCCACACATCCCAGTGGATCTGATAACACTAAACAAACCCTAGAGAGAGAGGGGGAGAAAAAGCCAGACGCTAATGGCTTCAGTATTGTGTGTAAATCCTCTCTTATCTGCCTGCTCTCTGTGTTAAGAGACTGGTCAAGGGCAGTGGGGAAAGAATAAACTCTATAACCGCAATGTTGTCTGCCAGAGTTCACCTCAGCGTAAACAGTTTAGAATAGGGCATGACCATGCAAAGGCAAAGCATGAGTCCGCCGAGTTCCATAACTGAAAAACTGAAATGTACGCAAACACAGTCACACACTCATGCACACTTACAGTATACACAAATCTCGCTCTACAGACCCATGCCAAAAAAAAAAAAAAAAAGCTGACCTGGCATTAGACTGGAGCTATTCTCAGTGTCTCAGATTCTCCCGCTGGAGTTGTATCACATAAGTACACGACAAACACGCACACACAGACACACGTTCGTGCGCACACACACGCACACTAATTGTTGTTCTGATTCTTTCTTTAGCAGTGTCTTGTCTGTGTCTCGTGGCGACACAGAACAGTAAGAGGGGGAAAATGAGAAGAAAGGTAAAAGCGAAGATGGAAGGAAAAGAAAAGACATGGTGGATTATCCCCCTAATCCCCCGTCCCATTATAGGAAGGGGGCTCAGCCTCTAATACATTAAGAGTACAGTAGAAACCCGCCTCTCTTTTTTTCCCTCTCTGTCTACTTCAGTCCCTCCTATTCTCTGATCCTATTTTACCTCATATCTCTAGTTTCTTCTTACTTAAGCTTCGATAATAACTGTATAATAACTGTATTGATATTGATTTACTTATTTTGCAAGTTCTTTGGGGGGGTTCCTGTTTACATTTAGCAGTAGCTAAAGTCAAACACACCAAATATTAAAAGATGCATTTTAATGTCAGTGAGTGCAAAAGTTTGCTTTTGGTATGATTATAATTATAATTTCATTATGATTTATAATTTGGTGAATGCTTTCATTTGCTTTTTTTTTTTTTTTATAATGCAGCTACTTTCATTATAGATTTCTGTATTTTTTTAAGCGACGAACCGCAATTACTAACGTCTGAATACAACTCTTACACTAAAAGCAAAATTAAAAAGGAGATGAGCACTGATGGACATGGGTAATAGCATCCAACACAATAAATCTGTTGAAATACCAAGGAGAGATGCATAATTACAACCCACTTTTCTCTTTTCTCTCTCAATCATACACACAAACTCTTTTTCCTGTAAATTATTTCTGCTGTTTTGTTTGGAAAAAGAAAAAATAAAAATGCAGACCTTGATGTCTTAGAGGCGTGACTGAATGTTCTCTTTGAATTTCTGTAAGTGTTTGGCCTCTTCTGATACTTTATTCTGGTAAATGCAGTTCTCTTAACCTCTTAGCTGAAACACAGATGGAGAAGGACCACTAAAAAAAAAAAGCATGAATTAAAAAAATATGTTAAACTAATTACAGTAGTCACCTGTGCCACAGCTCAAAGCAGGATGATGGCATCTCCATCCATTACAGCAAAAACTGCCTTAATAAATGTATGAATCCATTCATATAAGATGCTGTTAGGACTATTGGTGAGCTGTTTCTAAGTCTGACAATGCAACTGTTTTACAAGAACATCTTCTAAAACAGAATGTCAACGCGTCTATCCAAATAAGGACATCTCTTCTTGACTGTCCCGAGCAGAAAACAAAAAAATAAATAAATAAATAAAATAAGACAACAATGGCCTGAGAGCTCAGACTGGGTGAAGCTGGGTGTCACCTTATAGGCAGGTTCCAGGGCTGTGGGCTGTCAGCGGCTGGCAGTCTGGCTGTCTCTTTCTTAAACTGACAACAAACGCAGGAGTCTGAGCCTCTAAGGTGCCCTCCCCAGGGACCAAGACTCTGAGTAATGCAGTTCCTGCTCCTCACCGGTGTTCAGAGGAAAATGCAAGTAAATTATGGGAAATTCATAGACTTGATTTACATGCATGTATCCGTCGGAGCACACACACACACACACACACAAACCCTTACGCACCCTCAGTGTACGTGATGGGAGCAGGTGTTGGACGTAATGAGTTTGTCTACAAGCTGTTAGAAAATGACAACTGGGCGTGCGGAGCCCTTCGTTGGCAGATACACCCCTTTTTTCGCCTGCTGGATACACACGAACACGTACAATGCCGCTGCTTTTTCTAACAGCGCACTTCTGCCCACTTGTCTTTCACAAAGTGAGTCAACTGTTGCGAGGAGTGCCATGGAGGTGGGGCTCATCTTTGTATCAGTGCATGTGTCAGTGTGGGTGCATGGATTAGACTTTGCATACGCTTATACTTAGCGGTGGCAGACAGATGTCCGCATATGCGAGCTGAGTGCGGCAGGTATGGTAATGTGAGAATTAATGTCACATGACCATGCCACGCGCTGTGCACTGCAAAGTCTCACATTGAGGACATAATTCTATCGCCAACTACTGCCTTTTTAATTCACTTCATCTTCTTTCAATCATTTCCACAATCAGCCCATCGGTAATTCGTCTTCACGTTCTCGCTCTCTTGCCATTCTTACCAGAACCCTCACATCTGGAGACACTTTAGTTGAGAAGCACCAAAAAAAGAAAACTGAACTTTCCTTGTAATAATTTGTAAGACGTAATGTTAGTTATTTAGGGCTGAGCAGTCCCTAAATATTATGCAAACACTATATACTATCATACTATTCATATTTGGAATTTAAATACATGTATTTCATTTTTGATCCTGTGGTCTCTTCAACTTTACACCCTGGTCTGAACCTGAATAATAATCCGATACAAATGTAGGACTTTAACACCCGGTGAAATGAACGCACGGCTATTATAAGCTCTTTGTTATTCACCTGTGAGCACTGTGAGGGAGCGGAGAAAGAGAAGAAAAACTAATAAGCATCCGCCGAGGTCCAGACAGGTTGCTCTTGCTCTCTACATCCGTCTTTTTCTTCTCTTCTCTTCTTTTTTTTTTTTTTTTTTACTTTAACAAAGTCTTTCCACGCCTCACCACTGAGAATGGTCTACCTCAAAAAGCTCCGAGAAATACACCAATTTGCATTCTTCCTTCCTTCCATCCATCCATCCATCCTTCCGTCTGTCGATCCATCTAAAAGGCAGCTAAGCTTCTCCCTCCATCTGTCCATCACCGCTCATTACGCCATCCTATTTCCATTCCTTAGACTGTCATATTTGCGACCATCCATCCATCTTCTTCAATAAATACAACAGAAGAAGCAGGATGTAAGAATATATAAATCCTCAAGTGTTAGCTAAAAAGTGGCAGCACTTTTTTTGACATATATCAAATACATGAACGCCCAATATTGAGGAGGAAAAACTTTGAAGAATAAGGTGATGGTGCAAGATCTTGCCTCAGGAATTTAAGATGTGGAGAAAAAATAAAAATGGACTGTGGGATTTAGTGACAACTAGAGGTGAAATTGGGTATTGTAACCAACTGACCCCCCCCCATGGACCCTTGGAGTCAGTTAAGGGGATATTTTAGGGGATTAAGGGAACTCTAGTGCACACTCCAACACTGTAGGTTACAGTAATAAACCTTAATCCTGGAAGCCACCTGCTATGAAACAGAAAAACAGAAGAAGCTACTGTAGAAATGTGCTGGCAGAACCAAAAACATGACTGCCGCTAATGTTTATAGTATTACACATGAATGAAAACCTAATTATGGATATTACATTAAATTTGTTACAGACTTTACTGTAGTATGTACAACAGTAAAAACAAGTTTCAATTAAAAAAAAAAAACAGCTTCTATAAACCAAAGTGTGACCTTCCTTTTACACTTAACATATCTTGGATCCTTTTGTTCAGACAATATGAAATGTTTGGCATTCACTTTCTGACTTTTTATTCCAGGTTTCATTCAACACTTGCCAGGTGTTTGTAACGGTTTTTGCTGCTTCTTGTCATGGGGTCAGGGGTCACACTAAAAACCTTTAGAACCCATTTAGTTCCGTTTTTTTGTGTGTCTTTTAAGGCTGTGCACATATTTTCTGTATTTTCTTGTATCTGAAGGAAAGAGACTGAGAAATAAATACGCATTTTCATTTCAACGCTGCAAAAACAACAAATCTACAGGTCACCTAAAACTTTTGCACAGTACTGTATATGGATTTTTCTGCAATTTCGTTGCACAACTGGTATAATAACAATAAAGCCTATTCTATTCTATTCTATTCTATTCTATTCTATTCTATTCTATTCTATTCTATCTACTAATATACACAAACAAGGAGCCTCAGCTATAGTGTGTCTGCTATTCTTGCACCACATACATATGTTTATGCATTTTCCTCAATTCAATTAGCAGTTACAGCAAAAACTGTGAGGTCACAGTCATTCTTGAGTCTAACTGATCATTTGTGGCACATTCTTTGAAACCATTCTTTTTATTTAGTTGCAAAATGGATGTACATGAGGTCATCGCAACCTTGACCTTTTACCACCTAAATATTTTCAAGCCATTCTTGAGACTAAGTGAATGTTTGCATCAAATTTTGCAATGTGCTATTGAACAGTTCCTGAAATATTGCATCTCAAATGAAATTGGGACCAAATAATGGACCAAGATCTAGAGATGTACCACGGATGTACCTTAAATATATACATTGAGGTCAATGGACAGCCTTGTGATGAACTGACGACATGTCTGGAGTGTATCCTGCCACCTGACTAAGTGGTTTGGAAAATGAATAAACACACAAATGTAAGTATTTTTTTCAGAAATAATTTAATCATTTGATCACCCATTTCAATGTAATTATACACTGCATTTCTGCAGTTTGTGGTTGAAGGCTGCAAAAAGATGCCCAGAGCCTATGCAACAGAGACGGTTACAGCTGCTGACGGCATGGTCCATTCTTTCGCAAAACAAAGTTATCGCATCTGTTTATAGCGGCATGACGTAACAGGGCTCGAAGGGTTGTCTCACTTCGTAGGGGAATATTTCAACCTCAAGTGCCAAGTGCAAGGGCCAAGGGGGTATGGGTAAGGGGGAGGGGGAGGGCCAAGGGGTGAACTGGGATTGGGCCTCAGAGTCTACATACTGTACATTCTCTAACAAATGTTTTGTGCAGTGTATGCACACACTCCCACACAAACATTGCATTCTAAAGTTTCTATACTGAAGGGAATTAGTCTAAACAGACGAAGAGCTGTTTATTCTCAGCTTTATCTGTAAACTAATCCGGACAAACAAAAAAAGCTTCTAACATCCCACTACCTGTAGCGGCTTGATCTGATAAAAGTCCCCGCCAAAAAGATTCCCCTTTGTGCAAAACCAACTCATCATCTCCAAATGTGAACAACGTATCTTTCCCTGAAAACTAATTTCCTTGTGAAAATGGGGTTTTAAGTCTTTTGAGGCTCTTTTTAGATTCTAATAAAATAATGCCAAGCCGATGCCGAGAGAAGCTTATTTCAATTTCACAAGGCTTTGTTCAAATTTGTTTTACATTATGATGCAGGTGGGCAGGGAGGCAGATGTTGGGGGGAGCAAGTGTTTTGTTTTAATACATTGAGGTATCTGTCTGCGCTACTCCCACCATAAAAAAATAAAAAAAAAAACAGGAGGAAAAGGAAAATTAGATATGCAAAGTTTGTCTAGTTCATCCTTCTCCTCCCACTGTCTTTTATTGTCTCGGCTGATCAGTCACACAGACAAACACTATTGCACTTCATGTCAAAAATTAACAGTTAATATCTTTAAATTTTAATTTATACTTAGAACCGTGCATATCCCGGGCCACTACTGGCAATAAGCCTTTATATCTCCAAACATGTACCACTCTAAGACTGTTTTTCCATAAAATAATATTTTTTCTGCACATAACAGCAAAGTAAATCTGCATAAACCCTGTGATTATTCTCACTATTTTTTAGCCGACTAGAATAAGCCGGGCAGCCTCATACCAACTGTTGTAAGTCCCTAACAAACATTCAGACAAACAAACGTATACACACACTCCTGCACAAGTCTGAAAAGTTGATCCGTTTCTGTTTGTTGTGAGCCGACAATAACAGCTATCGAGATGGATTTCCCGACATGAAAACAACAAATAAAGAACATGAATGAGTGAAGTTGCAGGCACGACAAGCTCTCGGGGGGGAAGCGAAGCGTAGAAAACTGCGGTTAAGATACAGGGTGCAGCGCAGTATAATAGTAATTGCAGCCACTAATGACTATAATAACATACCTTAACACTGGGCTGCTAAACTCTGGGCTGCCTGTGTTGATTGCAATCATTGTTAATTGCATGTGTTTGAGCCAATTAACAACGGTAGCAATTTCAACTGTTGCTACTCTGCCTACGTCCGTCTCATTGTGCAAACTTTAAAAAATATTCACGCATAAATGTATTTCAGCGGGAAAAAACTTCACAGAAAAATGTAATTATGAGAATGCATAAAGTTTTATTTTGGAACAATCAATGACTTTAACAAAATCAGCTTCATTACTGCAGCTAGTGTTTGACAAGCCCTTAGCAAACGAAAGGATCGTCTATGTGCGAGTGTGTATGTGCGAGTGTGTGTGTGTGTGCAAGTGTGTTTTTTGTGTGATGATGCTCAGACTAACAGCTTTGCCTCTGGCAGAGTAAGTCAGCCATTAGTCCTCCAATATATCTCTAAGGTAAAGACTAGTGTCTCTATGGAAAACATGTACAGCAAAACCAATAAATGAAATCCCAAAGTGTACGTTCAGTGTACATTATATGGGCACACACACACACACACACACACACTCTACTAATGTGAATATAAAGTACATTTTCACCATAACAGATGAGATAGGTCAGACACACACATGGAGAGGCAAGTCAATAAAATTAACATCTCATGTGTAAATATTCATATATATATATATATAATACATGTCCCTATTTACACTTTACAATTCTCAAAAAGCAGAGTAAATGTTAATATTTTGGTCCTGCTTGGTAGCATGCATTTGATTTCAGTGGTTTGGAGTTCAGCTACACTCTGAACTTCCTGTATTTTCTTTTACACATACCATATAGTACCTTTTATCCTCATCTGCTATGGCACCCCTGCAGCTGTACCTGAGCTGTGTTGCCACGTCGCTAATGCAAATTTCCTGCTGCTTCACGTCGAAAGCTTTCCAAACAAGTCACCAAAAGGGTATAATTGTAAAGCCGCTACAAGAAACACAAAGGGGATTTGTCATCAAGGTTAGCATCTTTCTGCTGACACAATGGTCTGCACAGCAAGATTTAATCATTTTTTTGTAACCACAACAAGAGAGCTGTGGTTACAAAAAAAAATGGTTCGGAGCCTCCAAATGCATGACTAAGACAAGAAACAGCTCTTACCTTGTTATCTAAGTATGCAGCCATGCACACATCCATGTATAAGGTCACAACAATATTGCACAGCAGTGTTTTAGTTGTATGGAAATTCGGAAGTATTCTGCACACTTATTTAAAGCCAAAATAGCAGCAGTGGGCACTGTGAACTTTTACTAGCCTTTCCAGCTGGCAGGGGAGGTTGGGGGGCCGAAACAAAGTCATACCTATAAAATGTCCCCCCTCTGCCAACCCCTGGCATCGTGAAAGCAGCTGAGCTAGCTAGACGCTGAGGTAACAGGTCATTGTGCACAAACTAGCTGCTGACATGTTTCCAACTGGCTCGCACTGCTGTGAAACCCTACTCCCAAAGTTACACAGGCATATTTGACTCATGAAACAACTGCTGTGACTAATTTCACCACTTTCTATTTTTTTTTTTTTTTTTTTACATTTGAGACTTTAATGCCCTATTAAGTCTCCCCTTTACCAGCTTTAAGTAAAGAGAAAATCATTGGCTTGAACCTATATTTCAACACATTAATGAAAATGAAAATTATTTCCTAAGCCACTGCATATTCTTTTACACATCCTACAGAAGCAAAAAAAAATTTTCAAAAATGCAGCAAGTCATCACCAACTTTAATTTTCTTATTTCATTCTGTCAGACAGTACAGATATGTAGAGGTCACATTTTTCTTTACTTAACACTTTACTAACTGTGGCCTGTTTTCATTGCAGTTGTTTTACAGATGGACCATTACATTACAGTTAAAGAAGGAATGTTCATGCATCCCATTTACTTCCACTATTTCTCCAGTGTTTGTGATAACAATATAATTATGCAGTTTTTTAATAAGGCTAAAAAATTGCATGACTCTGTAGCTGTGGTGATAATTAGTCCTTTTCCAGTGGCCAAAACCAACCTGATTCATTATTCTTTTTTTTTTTTTTACGGAGAGCAGTCCTAGTCAATCACTGACCATCCTTTGTGAGTCAGTGTGTGCATGTGCACATTTCCTGATTGAGATTCTCCAGGGACTGAATTCTGAACCCCACCTGCTGCACACATGTAGTTTGTATGCGCACACGGACACACACTGCCAGCAGCTATTTCACCATGCTGCTGAATGCCATTAATTCCTGTGCCACATCTCCTTAGGTAAAAAAACTGGTGACAGAAGCAACCTCAGTGAGGGAGTCGCTCCTTCTCTCTCTCTCTCTCTCTCTGCATCATCGTCCTTCTCTCCTCTTTCTATCCCTCCACCTCTATCCATATTCAGCAGATACTGGCATGTGGAATAAGGAGAGAGGAGGAGGGTTGGGAGTCGAAGGTGGTGGGTGATTGTAAATTCAGCACCAGCTCTTCTTGTTGCGCGGGAATGACCCATCATTTCACACTGGGCCAAATGGCATGAATTCATAAATATAAATAACAGCAGCAAATTCCTCTTTTCGGGATGCAGTACAGAGGCACAAGCAGGGCCACATTAGAATAAAGATGCCTTCTCTCTCACTATCTTTCGATCCTCTATTATTGCCAAAACATCTTTTTGGCTCTTTCATAAACTTCCTTCCTTGCCCTACTCTTTCTTCCTTATTTCCCTTCCCCTATCTGCATTTTTTTCCTTTTGTTCTCCTGTAGCTTTCATCCATTTATCCAGCTCTCTGTGATTACACTTTTACTTTGCTCCTCGGCTATGAAAAATAAATGCTATTTTTAACTTGTTATGTTCTAACCTTAAGCTGTTGTTGCTGTCTTATTTTTTTTGTATTTGTTTTCTGTCAGTCCGGTGTAGATTTGTGTCTTGTTGCTCCGGGCCACCCCCAGTGCCTGTGAGGCAGTGGAAGGAGTGGGTGGAGCCTGGCCTGGTCTGCTGACAGTTGGACTGACGAGAGGCTTGGCTCTCAACGCTGCAAAAACCAACGCATCCCTTCGCCTTTTGCACGGCGCTTCAACCCTAATGCTGTAAATTTCCATATTCCCTATCCTCTTGATTGCTCAATTCTCACTTTTCCCTCTCATGGCTACACAAAAACACACAAAATCAACCGGTCGGCCTCAAACACTCACACAAAGACAGAAACCCACAAAACATTAGAGCAAGGCCAGATATAACTGATTAGTCAATCCGCCATCTCTCCACACCACCAACGCTAATGGTTACCACAGTAGTCAGAGATAAATACGGTCAATCAGAGACAATCACTGGGCGGGCTTAAGAGGCAGGTGAACTAATGATGAGGAGGATGGAGCAGAATGATGACATTTTCTCACGGAGGACGAGAATCATTTGGCAGTAGTGAAAACAAGTGTTTTTCACCCGCATCAGGTAGGAGCAAATGACACTCACAGCCTCGCTCTATCGGTTGTTCAGTCCTCCTCCGTCAGGATCGCCCATCAGTGTCTCTCTCTCTCTCTCTCGTTCTCTCTCAAACACCATTTACCACTTTTCTGTAATAGAAACTCAAAGTGATAGAGATGAGATCAAATAAATGTAAATTCAGGTAAAGTGGAAATGGGAGCAGACTGTATTTTTGCTCTTTCAACTCAGAGTTTATGGATGGATGAATATGTGGCCTATTAAAACGGAAAGTTATTGAAAAGCCTGTTTATCTGTCTCGTAATTCAACTTCACTGTTTTACTAAATGGGATGAATTTCAGAGCTATACAACTAAAAAGGGACAGAATCCCAGGTAGTTTAGTGCATATTTTTTAATCTTACATACATACCTACACACAATACATTACATAAGCCTTTTCTATAACAAAGATTCCATGTATGTGCATAAATGTTCTAACTGAGTCAAAATAGTTATAATACCTTAAATAAAAGTGAAACTATTTAACTTGACTGAAAGTGTAAAAGTCATTTCAGCCTTTTCAGACAAAAATCACAGAGATATTAAAAAAAAAAAAAGATTTTGTAGGTGAATGGTAGATGAATGTTTGGACACCATAAAAATAAAAATATATAAATATATATATTTATACTGAGACAGACTTCAAACTTCAAACAGATTTCCACCCAAGAAATTATATGTTTGATAAATAAATCCTCTGTTGCAAATGCTGTTATTATAAGTGTTCACCAGCCCGCCTACTTCCACCATCTACTACTACACCAGCATTCTGCATGCATAACACTACTGAGAACAATATCGTCATTGTTAGCAGAAGGCAGTCGAAACAAATGAAGCCCAATTAATTTTCTACCATTCGGAAGAGAAATGCTCACCTCAAGCACACTGCAAAATCACTGTTCTGGGTTGAGGTTCGTGGTAGTTAGTTTTGGAGGTTGACTGCTAATGGATTTTAAAAGGCTGATATATTTGGAACAGAAAGAAGCTGATAACCGATTAACCCCCCACCCACCCAAAAAAAGAAACTATATACTGAAATCAACTGTTGTTCTGTTATTATTAATTGTAGAACTGAACATCAAGTCAAAGTCATAAATGAATAAGCCCAAAATGAATAAAACTCAATTACAATCATAGAACTGTACATCAAACTGACTTTATAAACACTGATCTACAAGTAAAATGCCTCCAGAATGAAAGAAACCCAGTTTAAGTCATGAATAAAGAAAAATGAAGTCAAAAGTGCTGGTTGCAGTCGGGTCAAAATGTGAAATTCTAAGAATTAATGAAAGGGTTGTACTCAAAAGGAATGTTTGTCTCAGAGCTACAAGAGCTACTTCAAAACACTGTCTGCACATTACAGCACATTCACTTTACAGGTTCTATCGAGTGGAAGATTTATAAATCTATGGTGTAAATGACTCTATGTATTATATAAACATTAACCAATATATATGTGTAATTAGACATCACTATATACATTGAAAACATCCAGCACTTTTGTCCTTTGTTTTCAAATTCATCCTATTATGGTAAGTAGGCAGATCAAAAAAAAAACAAAAAAAAAAAAACAGTAGACCAGTGGAATTGGAAGTCATTATACTATTATATATATTATATATTTTATATAAACCATGAGTGATGATAAATCAGTCCATCTTGAGTTGCGGTGTATGGGTGAAGCATCTCCACAACTGCCTGAATCTTTTTTGTTTGTTTTTTTTTTTGGTTTTTTTATGAAAATGGACTAATGTGCACAGTAGCGCCCAGGGAACACATTTTTGTGTCACTGTTATGGACTTAAACCATTTCTTCTATGCCCTACGGTGTTTTTTGCAATGTATCTGCTGACAGGCCGCTATCAACAGATCTGTAATAACTAAACATTTATGCATAATATCACCAAATGATCAACAGGCTCCAGTTTTGTAATCGGCAAAGCCTTCTGTCACGCATATGATCCATCTAGAGGGTCTCCATCAGCCAGAGGCCAACATGTTACTCAGGCCGAACCATGTGCCTTCCATAAACCTTCTGTTGAGTGAATTCATAATGGAAAAAGAGAGTACAAGTGAAGAAGAAAATGCACTTAGGGGCACTTAATCACAGATGTGGCTCCTTGGTTTAAATCAGAAATGAATGAAGGGACTGTGTGGGACGGCGTTTGTCCTGTTACTGTGTTTAGATTAAAAAAAAATGCATTAATGATTAACCACACAGTCATTCTTCCAAACTTAGGGCTTTAAGCTGTTCTTCAAATAATAATGGTTACTAAAAGAACACATAAAAAGGTCTTACCTGGAAGAGTAGGGCTGACCTACTGTATATGGCTTCAGCCAAGGGCCATGACAGAGATCTTAACTCTGTGAGCCACACATGACCTTTCTTTCTCATGTTTCTCTTTTCACCCTCCCCTTTCTCTGCCCCTCAATTTTCCCTGAATTCATGTTTTTCTTTTCTTGTTCCAGACTCTTGCTGCTACAGGCTTTTATGGAAAATGAGCACACTGTTACATATCAAACAAAGGTCAGTAAGTGTTTTTGGAATAAGTGTGTATGTGTGCGTCTGCTTGGAAAATAAAGTCGTGTCAGATCACCAGCAAAGGTCAGCGCGGCGTGCAGCTTGAGCGAGGTACGACTTCTTGCGAGCGGTCCGAGGCTTCGGTATGAACTAATCCACATGACTGCATCTGCTATTACGGCTAATTCGCAGGATCGATGCGGCCACTTTATGAAGCACAAGCAAGAACCGAACGTCTCACATAGGACGCAGTTGGAGACCAATGCTTTCTACAAATGACCGGTAATATTTTACATTGCGGCCTCTTATTGCACGGAGCAGATAAATGGTTTTCAATTCATCTCCAAAGTAATACGACCACATTTTCAGCTGACATCTCGCTGGCGCCAACCAGCTATTCCTTAAGGTGAATATTTACACAGAAAAACAGTTTGGTGATACCTGAGGAGAATAACTAGTCTTCATTTCCATGTGTTACTTTGTGTAAGTGTGATCCGCATTTGTGGGTGTGTAGTTCCATGGACAATCATCTTGTAGGAGTAACTACATCTGATGATTTCTCTGCAAAATCACATTACAGCCAAGGAATATGAGACCATATTGCAGAATTAAGCACACCTAATGGTGTAAACACCGTTTCCTCGTAATGTTTCCCAGGTCCATGATAGTTACACTCCAATTCACTCCCATCTAATGCGCATTGCTAAACAAATTTAAGAGCCTCTGTCATTAGCACAAATCATTAGTGAAATCTTCTGGGAACCTCTGGAGCGTCAAATGCAACTGAGGTTTACATCTCCACCATCTTTCAAATAAATAGAGGCTTCAGGAAATGAAGAAATGCTTCACGACAAAAATGACGATAGAACGCTGTAAAGAAAACACACACTAAGGTTAACTTGTCTACACATCAAGCAAATCGTTGATGCGGGTGTAAAATTAGCCCTGATGTAATGTTTTAGAATGAGTGGCCAATATTTAACAACAACAATTCATGGGTTACTGCTTTTTTTTTTTAACTCTCCTTTACTCAGTGTTCAAAAATGCCCTTTTTGCCGCCAATATATCCATTTCTGTTTACTCTGTAGTTGCTATTTTTGTTCGTTTGTCAAAGAAATCAAAGAAAGTTTAAGAAATCACTGAAGATAAATTAAAATGATTAAAAGTGCTCATAAAGAGACAGAAATTTAAGTTCAAGATCTGTCACTTTCACCCAAATGCACTGTAGTTACTAAAAGAACCGTGTTTTTTTGTCTCATCAAACACCCGTAAGTCTGATTTGTGATTTTGTGATTACTTAACAGCCATATTTAACATTTAACTGCCTTTGCTGTCAGATTGCTCTGTGTTTCAGCATGTTGAGACTGAATTAGGGAGAAACTCAAGTCAGGGATTTCTATAGTGTTGTCTGCTTTGTCATGAGTTTGTGGAATGCAAACAAAACTAGTGGCATTGAGAAACTTCACCTTTAAGGTACATGCCGGGAAAAAATACAAATAAGCTGAAAATGCTAGAATGTTCAAGAGTAATGAAGGATAACTGCAAATTCTAGTCATAGCTCTCTGCAAAACCAATTCTCCTCACATAAAAATATGTCTGTGAGTAACTTACTTACTTAAAGTGTTTTGATTTCTGGACCCCATGACAGTACGACAGCACAACACCTGATAATGGAAAATTCTTGGAACTGCCCCTGTCTTTGAAAGGAATGGCAAACTCTGGCAACAAAGCACTGAGGTTACCTTGAAAAAAAATAAAATATAATACAAAAAACAGCTTTTATTTGAGAGCCAAGGGTTCCTGCTGACACCTGAGTTCCTTCTGATGGAGCCAAGAGAAACTGCCTTTATTGAAACATCAAAAAAACTGAAAATAATCTTGACATGTGAACTAGCGCTCAAGACCACTGGCCAACGTCAACTTCCTCAGGTGTTTATTTCCTGAAAAAAAAAAAAAGTATCAACCGCCACTGTCGATGAAAGTAGCTTAATCTAAGAAAGGTCTGGGAGGGCAAGTCAAGGTCATCAACTTCTTTCATACATCACACAACACCATAAATCACAGCTTTTTTTGGAAAACAAGATGACAAATACTTTTCATGTCTTTGTCATCTCGTACAGGAAAACAAAATTCAGGAAAAGTTAGAAGAAAAAATAATAAAAACATGATGGAAAGTCAACATTAAAAGCTTTCAGACCCAGTCTTACACAGTAAAGAAGTACTGTATGTTCACACACTTAAATACACACAAGGAGGGGAAATGAAATGGACATCCCTTGGGCCTGCTTGCTGCTCTACTCCTTCTCTAACTAAAAAAGCATGAAACTAGATTCATATTCTTATCGACACATATGTGACTAAAATCAAATTAGAGTCGTCTCCAGCCTGTGCGCCCACTCCCACTTTGAATACCGCTGCATTTCCCCAGCTTTCATATTAGTGTCACTTCATTTCTCAGAAAATTTCAATTTCTCTACACCTGTAGGCTCTTATTAACGTACCCTGCCTCTCTCCGCAAAAAGGTGAACAGAGTGCAAAAAGAATAGAGAAAGCGATAACTGATAACACCCCAAGGTCAACACAGCAGGTGGATGACCTATCAGCACTGGCAAAAGTGTGCAAATGTACTTTTATCATCCACAGTGCAGATATTAGACACTAACGACTGTGCTCTGTAGAAGATTTTAGCATTTTTCAGATCACTGTTTTGCTATTTCAACTGTTCTTTTTAACTGTTCATCAGCTGCGTTTCCATCTGCAGCAGGCAGCTGTTTACAGAGAAAACCCCCTCCATTAAAATCCAGTGGGCGCTACGTGACCTACACAAAAACGCAAAAAGAAAATGTCACCAGTTTCAAAAAGATTCATGCACTCTTTATTTATTTTTAATATTTCCATGCTAGACCTTCATCAGGGGGACGATATCCATCATTCTTTTGATGAAGGTCTAGCACTGAAATAGTGCAAATCATTTTCATCATCTGCCTGATGAAGGTCTAGGACCAAAATGAAAGCCAGTGAAAAGGTAGAAAAGGACATAAACAAATGATCATTTTAGTTCATTTGGTCCTTGGTCTGTTGGATGTGTAAATAGGCAATTAAGTGTAAACAACTCCACCATCCCCATCTCAACCTTGAAACAGGATAATGTCAGTGTTACATTTAAGGCACACACAAACACACACATACAATCTATTGGGCAACTATGGGCTGCTAATTAAAACCTCAAGCGTACCTGTACTGGTCATGCTTACAACATTAACTGTGCTTTGTGCATGACTTATAAGCAAGGAAGGTGCAAAATCAGTAAAAGATAACCATAAATGAACCACACTGAACCTTTTCTTACGTGAATTACGGGCGTGGGGCAGAACCTATAGAGAGCAGCCATTGCTGGCTGTAAGTGGCGTACCTGTCGTTGATTTAGGGTGATGGAGTATAAGTAAACAAGTAGCAGTCAGTGAGCAAGATTGAGTGGAAAGTACACATTTGCAGTTGTTGTTTGTACAGCCGTAAGCTTAGCATTCCGCCATTGTCCTAGAGATGCGACCCAGCACTGGCCGATAATGTGTCATCTTAGACCGATGTCAGCCGCACAGGGTCAGTGACCAGTCCGTCTCAGCCCAGGTTATCGGACAATACTACGAGCTTTCATCACTACCAGTGTTGGAACAGTCCGTGAAGGAGGCAACATGTCGCTGACCATGCCTGACTGACGGATTAGCAACTTAGTACTCACACATACTTGACAACGGGCTATGACATAAGTTACCTGACGGAACCGCTAGCATGATATGTGATATTTTGAAATAGCTAGCAATGAAAGTTCACTACAGGTACGCTTTATAACAAAATAATGACATTGTTGGATTCACAGGTTGTTATAATGTTCTACATAAACAATTTTATTTTATATAACCGTTAATGTATTTCTGTAGAAAGTAAAATGCCCTTATGAACCCAGACTATTTACTTTCAATCGAAGCCAAAAATATTCTGTCTTGTGAAATTATGTTTTTACATGTATCTCACCTTCAACTGCAGGCAATGAAGGTGAGATACAGGAAAGAGTACAGTATTGTTGCTTTATTCTGCTTATTTGCTATGCTTGGGCCACAACACAGGAGGTCAAGTATGTGTGTGTGCAAAGGATGTGAATTTGGATGCAAAGTGCGTCCGTCGGGTTCTAAGGGTTAACATTTCACCCTGCCTTATGTCAGTGTTAAACTTTCTTTCATGTTAACTTCCCACTCTTCATCTCGTCCTTCCTCCCCTGTTGTCTTTGAGTCTTCAGTCTATGGCAGCATGATGGAGTGGCGATGCCTATGGAGGAGGTATGACAGTTGGATCGTTGGCTGTCACATAGACGGATGTCCATCTCTACCCACTCAGACAACTCTGACAGCTTAACAATGAATGTCTCAATGTCCAAACAACAAGCGTGTCTATGTATTTACGTGCACGGGATGGTGATAGAGAGCTTTAAGATAGGCGAGCAGCCAGTTATGCACAGAAAAGCTTGAACATAAATACTCATATAATACCTGTTTCTTCTGAATCCATTATGGTGGTAAAAGTGATGGGAGCCCACTTTAGCCTGTAACATTTATAAAAGCCAGGTCTGTTAAGGTCAGTGTTCAACCAAAAACCATTTTTAACACTTAGGAGTGCGCTTTATTTTTTTTTCCTAAGAATTGTCAAGTGAAGCACCCCTGTTGGAAAAGACTCAGACATAATTTTCTATGGTTGAGTTAAAATGTCAGAGATGATGCTAGTAAAATTCTTTTTTCTTTCCAACTGGGCTTGTCTCAAAAGTCTTCCTTTCCTGTGTCAGATTGACGAACCAGAAACACTAATGACTATTGTAACTGTTCTGATTAAAAACTTAATTGTCTAAACTATCAACATATTGTATAGACTGTTGAATATAAAGGGTTAAAAGACAAATTCACTTCAAGAGAAGAAGCAGGCTGAGCTCTTGTATTCTTAAACAGGACAGGTATCTGCAGAGCCCTCTTTTTTCATTCCCAGTGTTTACAGTTGGACAGGGGTTTGGTAGCCTTCCTACCAGCTCAGCTTCTTCAATAATAGATGCCTATAAGACGTTACTGTGTTATCTTCAGCTGGGGGGCTGTGAGCGAGTGGTTGAGATGGCTTGTGGAGGGTTATTCATAGACGGCGTGCGCGGCCGCTCACACTCGACCCCGCGCACGCATGCACGCACTTCCCATTTCACCCATGCAATCGTGCTCACTCTTCTCCCAGCTGCCCTATTAAACTGAAGAATCTCGGGAAGTGAAATGAAACTAGTAAATCTTGACTGCTTTTATGATTGACTTGATATGATTTGTATTATAATTTGGACCCAGTGCTCCTTCTCCTTCTCCAGCTTCCTCCCACCGACGTATTCCCTATCCCCTTCTCGCTGCTTTCATTACTTAGATTGGCTCTTGTGAAATACGCCACAGGGTCTTCACAAGACACGTATGTCCATATGCACACACATATAGGCACGAACAAAGGCCTTACAGCTCAGACACACCCATACAACCTAAGCTCGATGCTTGAATACTATGGCCTGTGGTTGCTCGGTACTACTGATGACAGCTAACGCTACATCTCCGGTTCAGGGAGATGTCCTTCTCCACCCCCATGTTTCAGACTAAACACTCTCACAATGAAGCGCAAATCGAATCACATCAAAAAGTCACACATTTTCTATCACAATTCCTGCTTTCAATCTGGGCTGTGAAATCACAATTCAACAGTTCTTGTTTGACAAAACATGCAACAAGTAAGTTTGCCAAATCCACAGCTGATCCATATGTTTATGTTGGATGGACATTTAGCTTATAATAGACCTTCATCACAGCAGAGTTTCTTCCAAAGCAAGCAAAGCACAGATGAACATGGTGAGCACATGATGAATATTTATAGAAGAAAAGTGCTTTGCAACTGATAACATTGACTACGGCTTCTACTTGCCCCCAGGAAGCCACTATAATGAACTAGCATGCACAACACCATGGTCTGAAAGTGAAGGAGACGCAGTCCATTTTAATGATACTTTTACCTTTGTCTTTTCTGTGTAAACAAGTCAAACAACTGCTGTGAAAAGTATATGACGCTGATTACGAGGTTTATCCACAGGTAATGGACATCTGACAGCCCGAAGAAGCTAAATACGTTGTGTATTTTTGTGCTAGTTTATCAGGATTTCAGATACCATAAGTTTTAAAGCAAGAAACCAATTACAGTCTGAGTGCGTATCTCGGCCTAGTAGCAGCTAATGAACCAATCAAAGCACAGAAGACCAAACCTCTGTCTGAGCCGTTGTAGCGTCAGCCTGTAACCTTGCTGTCCCTTTCTTTATTGGCCTACAAGCAAGCTGAAGGCGACAGCGGGGTGGAGGACTTAACCTTTTAGACAGTAGCCAACTTTTCACCTCGGTCTGAGGGACCAGGGAACAAAACATGAGTGAAATATGGAGATGAGATGAATATTTATAGAAGAAAAGTTATATCTGACAATCCAATCAGACCCCTCCCTGGACAAAACAGGCTGAGCTCATAAATTAATGTATGAGAAAGCCTGGAGAGATAACCAATGGGCATAAGGACCTCAGAGAGACGGAGTGAATCATTATATTGACTAAGAGATGGACTAACTGACAGACTGACAGACTGATGGAGTGACTGTCTGAATGGAGCCTTTGAAATGCAGGCAGTTTGAAGTTAGAAGTCTCAGGGTTTTTGACCATCAGAGTCGGAACAGACAAAAGGCAGGAGAGGGCAGCTTATTCGACTACAGGCCCCTTTAGCCCTCTGTGGCTTCATCAAAAGAAATGATAACTGCATCTCCCATTTCCTCTCTGCTTGGCTGATGTGCCCTTGGGCGACACTTTCCTCACCCTTCTCCCTCTGTTTGTGAGTGCATCTGTCGAGAACCAAGGCCGAGTCATAAGTGTTGGCCAGCCCTTTCTAGTTCACACCAAACCTAAACACCTGCAATATCTGCTCTCTGAAACTACTTTTTTTTTTCCTTTGACGCTTTGCCAATGAGAAGTCACAAAAAAAAAGGGGGTCTTATCTGTGGAACGGCAGAGTGCAGGCCTCTCCTCAGTCGCCTTTTGAACTTTACTTTGAACACAGCTTCATGCTCTGACGGTTAACACAAACACACATGCTCCGAGACTGTGTAAAGTCGGATGAAGTATCATGTACATTCCGTCACGGCCGGTGTGTGAATGAGACTCCGAACTCTCTCTGTGTCCTGTCCGGTCGTCTGTTCCTGCTATGCACTTTCTATTTCCCAGTTCAGCAAAAAATAGCCCTAAAAAAAAGAAAGTCAATCTCTGTAGTCCTGCTCTGCAGCTAGAACCAGCTCTGGCCGAGCTTCTGACACAGCAGCAGAAGGGCCTGAAGCCACACATCTGTCTCCAAAGCCAAATGACTCACAGAAGCCTGGGCCCAGTTACCTGCTGGAGCCCCATGTCTGTCCCAGTCGCTGACCACAGAAGCACACATGTACAGAAAGTGAAACAAGGACACAGGCGGAGCCACAAATACACACCTGCTAGCCCTGCACACCGACACACACACTTCAATGCTCTGCTTTCCTGAGCTTTTCCAGTCTCCCATGGATGGTGAGTGTTCTTTCAACATCCTGCCAATATCAGCTGTTTTTAACAGAGCAGAAGCAAATCATTCAGTCTATATTCTGTGGAGAGAGGCCAAGGTAAACTGGACCTGTGGAAACAATGGAATATGAGTGGACGGTGCCATGAAACGAGTCAGGAGGGGAAGTGAAGGGAGGAGAGGAGAAGAGAGGCAACCCGGTCGCCACAAAAAATGTTGCTATTTTCCATTTCTGCAAAATTACACATAGGTATAATATTAACATTACTTGTTCATGGATGTGTATAATAACAATGTAATTTGTAAATTGACGGATGTGCTACTTTTCTGGCTTTCCTCAATGGGCAGGAAGTGGTTGGGGTTGATAGTGGACGCACAAAGTCGAGGAGTTTACCAGAAGTAAGTAATTTTAATGAGGAGAGGAGAGGAGAGGAGAGGAGAGGAGAGGAGAGGAGAGGAGAGGAGAGGAGAGGAGAGGGGAGGAGATACGAGGAGAGGAGAAACGAGGAGAGGAGAAACGAGGAGAGGAGAAAAGAGGAGAGGAGAGGA
>JAPQRQ010000028.1:32212039-32223269 GCA_037367365.1 Apogon talboti
CCCCCCCCCCCCTCAGCTTTATAAAGCCCTGAGCCCCCCCCATTTTAAATGACACCAGCTGGTCTCAGAAAGCTTTTAAATATATATGCCTTTGAATTATACGAAAAATTTTAAATAAATTGCCTTTTAATTTTTATTAATAATATTCAATGATAAAGATTGTTTCGTAAAATCACAAAAATTATATTAGAGAATTCTGTAAGTTACCACTTCAAACATTCTGATGACAGTATGTCATCAAAAGATATACTACACAACTTATGGTTGTCTATGCACATGATGATAAGAACAGACAACTTTTCTTGAAACATAGTTGCTCTGTTAATTTTTTATTTTCTTTATCTGTGAAAATGAGCTTTGTCCTGAACAGTTTGTTGCCATCAGACATAGAAATAGTTGTAATATTGGTTCCACATGAGGGACAATTAAATGAATCTGGCCTGGAAAGATGATTGGATTCTGTAAAAATGAACATGAGGACTTGCAGCATATTTTCTGACCTTTTTATGGTCAAAATAAGAAAATAAGTCAGGACGGACCATTTTAGGTTGAAGGTTAAAGGGTTAAATCCAGTTCTATCCACTATAATTCCATGAATCATCTATAGACTACTGACACCAGAACACTGATACTAAATATTACACTACATTATTAATTTTAAGAAACAACACATTGAGTCAAAAGAAAATTCTGGAATTGTTTTAGGCCCTGCAGAAGGTGAGGACCTAAACTGTGGAAAAAAACCATCCCATAATCCTTTTGTAAGGGTTTTTAAAACAGAAAAAGTGCAGTTACGACATAGAAAATAACAATTATAAAAATAAAGTGAATTTCCGGTACTTGGGTGGACTGGTACTGTGAGGTTCTACTGTAGAACACAAAACCCCACACGTAGCTGTCGATGCACAGATCTAGTGCAGAGTCTGTTTCAGGAAAATATTGGATTGTTTCAGCGTCTCCATCGTCCACGTCGTCGCTCGTGCAAAACGCCACCGGTTCTTCCATCTGACAGTGACAGTGTTGCATTTATCCTTTTACAAAGAACGTGATGTTGTTGCTCAGTCAGCGTCAAAGCGGCGGCCGATCCATGTGACGGCTCACTCCGACGCCTCTGACTCGTCTTTCCTTTCTCTGTTTTCTTTGATATTCACTTTGAAGGCAATACACATGTAGTTGTGCTTGGTCACTGATGCTGTTCCACTGTTTCAGACGTTCTGTTTGAGTCACCGACGGCGTGTTTTCCATCTGTAATGGGGTTGTTCTGTGGGCGACGGGGCTGCCTCTGTTGCCTGTTGTTTTCTGATCTGTCCCCCTAGAGCTGTGAGCCGGTACTGCATGTCCCCGGTACCCCCCCCCCCCCCCACGGTGTTTTTGCTCCATGTGTGAAGTCTCCGGTGGGTTCCTCATGCTTCTGCCTTCTAGACGAACCCACCACAGCCAAGAACATTTAAATAAAAGTCAATGTGACGCAGTCGACTCGCCTCCGTTATTTCTGTTACTGTCAATTAAATGAAAGGTTTATATGAAGACTAAAAGTCAAACCGAACCATCTGTGGGTTTAATATCTGTTGTATATCAGTGGTTCTCAAACTTTTTACAGTGGAGTACCACCTGAAATATCTATTTTAAGCCAAGTACCCCCAACTCTGAAAAAAAAATAGGCAAATTTGTTCCTGTGCCAAAGGTTCAAAACTTTGTAAACAAACAACATATATTTAACTGTAACATATTAATAATAACTAATTTTTATAAATGTTGTATGCAAAATATAAACGGAAAACTGCCTTCTTTCATTGATAAGAAAAATAAAGGCAATGGCCACTGCTACATTACTGTTTGTCTATTGCCACAGAGCCAATCAAATGATCCGAATTCTGCACTCTGAACGTCGTCCCAGCGGCTAATTTATATTTGTCAAAAACACAGGGAAATTCCTCATATGAGGCAAAACAGTCGCCACGCATCATGTTGTTTGCCTGCATGCTGCAACTGACAGTGTGAAGAGGTGCACAAACCAGCTTCCAGTAACTGGTCCCCCAACCTTGTAACCGGATGGGCACAGGACATGTGTGATGGTTATCGCCACAGTACTGTGGTAGCAGGGTGACCAGTCTACACAGGATAGAACCAGGGCACTGATTGGCTCTGTGGGAAGAGACAAAAGAGAAAGTTAGTCCCACAGTAATGTGGACATAGACATGTGAATAAATTAAATGTTCATTAATGAATAAATTAACCTTTCATCAATAATTACTTAATTACTCAAATAAACTCACCTTGAATAATATAACATAGAAATGTTCTTAAAATGTTACCAAATCTTAAACAAGATGACTGAAAATAAAACTAGGAGTGTCAGTTTTATCATGTGAATGTATTTATTGTGTTTTATATTTCAGCATCAATTCTCATTATTATTTATTTTGAATTCAGTACATGATGACTTATTGAATGTATTTTTCCCCAAAAAATTTAAACTTCAAGTTGTTTTTATTTTCTTATTTATGATTCTATTATTATTATTATTATTATTATTATTAGTAGTAGTAGTAGTAGTATTAGTATTTTATATGAACATGGTGCCTCTACTGTTCATATAGATCTGGGCTCTCACATCGGTCTGGGATGTTCCCGTTCTGACTGTAAAAATACATATTTGTTAATCCGAGGCTGTGACCCCCCCACCCACCTCCTCCCCCGCTGTGACAAAGATAGACGATTTCCACGCTTCCTCCATCACAGGGCCTGAATAAGTCTATCTGCTGTCATTCATGGTGATCGTTTCACTGAGACGCCTGAAAATGCAGTGTGTAACTTGCAGTCTAGACTTGAGCCTTTGACCCATGTCAGCAAGGTCATTCATTGCTTGTCCGCTCAGCTACACTGACGACTGTCAAGCTGAAAATATTGCAGGAAAGCCATACTGCTTATATTCTTGGGTGTCACAAAATCACACTGCATTTTTCAAGCGTACTCTTAGTAAATGCAATGTAGACTTTGCCTATTTCCTTGTGATTAAAAAGGATCTTTCCACTGTTTACACAGAACTCATGGTTTTTAATACCATCAAAGACTATTAAAGTGTCCTAAAACTTGACAAGCAATGCACATTTTCAGTCTCTAAACTGGTAGACCGCTGTAACATTCACCGCTTCAGTGTCTGCTCAATGGAAAAAACAGAGCACTTCATTGCAGGCCTTTTGGGGCTTTCATTGGCCAGGGTTTCCTCAAAAGTTTTTAATCAAGATGAAATTTGTTATTCCACTTTTTCAGCCTTTCCAAATCAAAACGTTCTTTCTAAGCTTAAGTGCACTATTAAAAACATATTGAACCAAAGCATAACTAGTCTTTTTCTCCTTGTTGAGTCTCGACAGCAGTCTGTTCACTGTTCTTGCCAAATAGCTGTGGTTGGGGAGAGTAAAAAAAGGCATTCAAGTTATTTCCTCTCAACTCCTGAATGTTCATATGGGAGAGAATTCAGCGGAGCGTTATTGCATGTGCAAGAAACAAAAGATACAGTTGATCTGAGTGGTATCTATTCCCTGCTTTCATTTTTTTTTTATGAAGGAAAGAACTGTTTAAGGTCATACGGTACCAAAAGAGTTTAATGAATGTCTTACAGAGAGCCAAGTAAATGGGGTTTCTGTTGAGGGCACTGACCCACTGTCAGCTGCAAAATGTACAAGAACTGAGCTGCGCTGAATACCACATACTGGTAGTTGCAGACTTCATCTGTTCTGATCCAGTTTCCTTGTCTGTGAATCAGAAGACCCAGGAGTCGAACCAGAGGTCGGAAATGCAATTAAAGAGAGCTCACGTTTTGTACAGGACCAAAAAACTTGGTATTCATTTTCATGGCACTTGTGATAACCATTTTCCACCCCACAGAAGTATTTTTCACCCTAGGTAAGAGGTAGGGCTTCATTAACATGCTATATCACACACAGTGACACCACATTTCACCCACAATTAATTCCAGCTAATCTCTCCTCTCGGGTGCCTGACGACTTCTCCTTATCCTCCGCAGGATCCCATTTCAATCGGCAACAGCAGCAGCAGCAGCACAGCCATGCTACCTCTTGCCGGCACTTCCAGTTAGGTCCTCAGGCCCCGCTGCCCATGGACTTCCCCATGCCCCACCCAGGGCAGCCACAGTCAGGCATTAACCCCCACCTGGCCCCTCCCCGCCACCAGCATGGCCCTCCACTCCACCCACCCCTCAACCCCCTGCCCGGCCCTCAGTTCCAGGACATCCCCGCCCCTCCCTTCCTACCTCAGGCATTACACCAGCAATACCTCCTCCAGCAGCAGATCCTCGAGGCCCAGCACCGACACATCCTGCCACCCTCCAGGTACCTGCACTGTCTGACTCCGTTTTGGGGGAAACTGCAGTACAGAAAATCTCAGCTCATTCATTCATGCTTCAAGCATCCCGTTGGGAAGCGTTTTACAGCACCGTATTAGTTACAAACATTTATTTCTCCAGGATGTTTTCAAATGCGTGGTTATTTGTCTTAGTAGACGCACCCCAGAGAGAGTTCCTCACCAGCCCCACAGACTGCGGCCTGGTTATGAGTTTGCTCCCCCGCTTCACGTCCCGCCTCAGCCTGTGGTGCAGCAGCCCCGCTACCTAGCTGAAGGAACAGACTGGTAAAGAAATATTGTTCTTATATTTGTATATTAATATTATTCAACTCCCATACCACTGGAAAACATTTTGCACCATCAAATAAGATCATAAACTACTCATATCAGTGTCAGTAAAGTTTGGTCAGATCATTTTCCCGTCAATTTCACTGTCAAACATGAGCCAATATTTAATTAAAGTGGCTGAAAACTAAGTTGAAAATTGGCCCAAGTAAACCAGCACTGGAAAGTAAACAATAATGCTTTAATGTTTTTTTTGTAATAGCAGAGGGAAAGAGAACTATACAGCAGTAAATGTAGTAATCAGTGAAACTGAGAAAGAACAAACATTTAGATATGAGATGGAAACAACAGACGGGTATGAGAGAGAACTCTTGTGGAAGAATATCTCATCCACAGATCATAATGAGAGGTCTGATACTTGATACTCTCTTGATACTTGAATTCTTAGAAATGTTAAAAATAACTGTGTTTTGGAAATCCTATGTATAGTTTTTCAATACATGATATCCCTGTAATTACTGGAAAGGACGAGCATTAGAAACCTGTAGATACTTGACCAATATACTATTAATAAAAGTCTTAACTCCATTATGAGGACTTGTAGCTGTGTGACTCTGAACTAACAGCTAGTTCTCTTTGAAATCTTCCTAATGCGACGTGACACGTGCTGTAGATTGAGGTGAAGCGCTTGCGGAAGAGAGAGAGATTATTCAACAGCATTCAAGGACTCTGGAGTTGTAGTTAGAGTAAACACACATCCTCGGAAATGTGAGAGGCTTCCGTGTTGTGAATAACTCCGCTGTTACTGAAAGCTGATTTTTTTTCCCACAAAACCACTGTGATACAATGACCTCTGTGCCCTTGAGTGACTCATCTTCTGCTTTCTGTCCAGGGATCTAAGCGTTGACGCTGGCCTGCCCCCTCACCAGTACCACATCCATCCGCTGCCGCAGCACTATCAGCACTACTTGACCTCTCCGAGGATGCACCACTTCCCTAGAAACAATGCCTCAACACAAGTGGTGAGCTGCCGGTCCGCCTCAGCACAATCAATCACGTTTGTCTGGATGAACTTCCCTGCGCTCAGTCTCCCCTGGGTTTCTTACATTCAACCCGACGCCCAGCAACAGGGGGATAACCTGTGTTCCCGTCTTGTCTGATTTCCGCCGCAGAGCTGACACTCGCTTCTTTTATCTGTCATCTCCCAGGTTGTCCATGAGATCAGAAACTACCCATATCCCCAGCTGCACTTGCTGGCTCTGCAGAGTCTCAACCCCTCCCGCCACGCGTCCGCTGTTAGAGAGAGCTATGAGGTTCGTGCCACTTCTTTGTCTCCTCGACAGACGCACCAGTCGACACTAATTTATCATTGTTTCTCTGTGACCAAATGCTCTGGGTTGGCTTTGAGTGTACAACAGATTTTCTTATTTCCAATTACTCTGGGTAGCAGATGCCCCCAAATGATCCAGCTGCCTTTAATCTGAGGACATTTGTTTTCATTTGAAGGAGATCCAATTGTTTGATCTGAGAGGCTCCTTCCTGTTCCTTGAAGCATCCATTTTATTAGTTTATTTTAATATATTTACCGCTTCTATGTCTTTTAGCGTGTTATACATCTGTTTGGTTTCTTAATCTAGTGAGGTAATTGCAGAGAAGCTTGTTTTTTTTGACATAAAATGAGTTAAAATGAAATGTCCACCTTTTGTAGGAGCTTCTGCAGCTGGAGGACAGACTGGGCAGTGTCAACCGAGGAGCGGTCCAAACCACTATAGAGAGATTCACTTTCCCCCATAAGTACAAAAAGGTAAGGTTGTCCACTCTTTACCTGCTGGCTATATGACTAATCTATTTTTTTTTAAATTTATTTATTTTTGATGTGGTCTGGTACAAATGAAGCACCGGCTACGAAATGAGCTGTTGCACTAGATCTAAAGGAGAGGAAAGAAACGGAGAGGGGTTGGCGCAGGGTCGGCAGGATCAAAAGAGCGAAGAAGAGAGCGATGGCTGGGGTTACAACTCTCGCAGGAGTTCAAAGGTCAGACCAATTTCTGCCGGCAGATTAGCCAGACAGGTCTGCAGTGTACACAATACAAGACGAGGGATGACTCATCCGGCTGTCTGCAGATATGTACGTGGAATGAATTTAAAAAACCATCCACACTGAATATGACCCAAATACTCCAGAAAGGGTGTCAGATCGTTCGGAACACTGCGAGTGAGAGGAAATAATTGAGTCCTTTATATCTGATGTCGAAGGATTTTTTTTTAGTTTTTTTTTCTCTCTCTCCCCCTAGTGATGAGGTGCTTCATTTTCTCTCCCGTCTAGGCTGAATCACAGACACCCGTGGCATAAACATTAGAAAACCTAACACGACATTATTCCATAATTAAAGGCTGTTTTTTCTTCCCTCTGCGTGTTTTCCTTTTTTGAAGAGAATACCCCAGGACCTGAAGATGTGTCTGGATGATGAGGAGCTGGACACTGACGAGAAGTGCACCATCTGTCTGTCAATGCTGGAGGATGGAGAGGACGTCAGGTACGCACTGTTAAAGGGGAGAAAAATGCGACGCCACTGGGATGATAATGGAGTTTAGCTTCAACTCGTCCGCCCCGGGGGGATGAATATGTTGTCCTTATTGTTAGCTACATTCTCCAAACACGGATTATTTTCTGTAAACGCATTGTGTGAGGGCGAGGTTTCCCTTTAGTGTCTTGTGAGGGTTTAAGTTAGGCTTCAAAACAAACATTATGGAATGTCATATTTGCCCAAAGTGTTTGTTTTGACAACCAACTTCTACAATACAGCAGAACCACTATTTAAGTTTGAGAAAAGCAGGTTAAAGCTGTTGCCACTCTCCTTCCCTGCTGAGCAAACTCAAGGATATTTTCCGATTCAAGTATGTAGTCTACTCACAGCTCAAATGGACACATGGTTATAAAGTTTGAGCTGTTTTTTTTTTTTTAAACTCTAAATTGGTTCTGCCACGAGTTCAAAGCATCAGGTTTTGGAAATCCTGTCAGAGGATTTCTTCCATTGCTTCATCCTGAAAACACTGCCTAAAGGCAACATTAGCATTTCAGAAAATCTTATGATGCATGTCCGGTTGTTGTGATATGTCCAAGTCTCAACATGAAAAAGTGAAAGGACAAAAATATGACTGAGTTAATGAAAACTTTTCCTCCGGTCTGAAGAACACGACTGAATAATTTCTAAAGGAAATGCAGACTCAAAGCAGTAGAAATAACATGGGTGGAGCTTGTTCAGTACAGTCATTTTTGCTTTCTTTTTGGGTGTAAAAGCCTAAACTCTCCACTTTTTTCCCCCTCTTATTCAGTTCACAGTGTTGTAATTTTCTTAAGGTGTGAGTCATAAGTTTAAAAAAAGGACAACTCTTTGAGAGCATCGAGAGCCTTCGGTTTTTTTTCACACTTAACACTAACTGCTATTTTAGAGGCTGAAAACGGCAGACAGCTTTAAATATACATGTGATTGCAGCTAAAATACACAGAAAACACCTTATAAATGTATTTAAAAAGGCGGATGAGGCCGCTCTGCTGCTGCAGCGGCGTATTATCAAATGTCAGTTGTGAAGCGAAATCTGATCGCGAGGCCACTTGAGACACGTTCTGGTGTCAGATGTGAACCACAGTCCGACTCTGATGGAAATATTTCAGACACAATCTGGATACTGGACATGGCAGGGCCTGTTCGTCACATGCACACAGAAGATTTAAGGCCTTCTGTAACTAAGCAGAGCAACCACAGCTGTTTCATCGCCGTGCACTCTCCCATGAGATCATATTGTAGCAGCTCAGAACTGAACAGGCGGGTACAAGTTTAAGGATGAGCCTGGGGATATTATTTACTTTTCTTATCAACAATAGTCCTTTATTGTCTTGCAGAAATGATTAAAAACACACATGTTGTGTGCTATGTGGCTTCTACAGCACTGCAGTTTGTGGTTCAAAAGTAGATGCGGTATCTATTTATTTTGGCAAATATTTTGGGAAATGATTAAATCACTTAAGAAATATGAGCATACATATCTAGTATCTATTTTTAAGAATGTTAGGAACCTCTTCAGTAGGAACCTTATGGCCAAGTGTTGACCAGTAGAAGAAATATTCAGGCTCTTTACCTAAGTAAAATAATGTGTTGAAAACACTCCACTGTGAGTAAAAGTATGCATTTAAAACTGCTACTTACTAGTACTCAAGTAAAAGTTAAGTATTATCAACAAAATGTACTTAAAATATGAGAAGTAAAAGTAAAATGGTCCTGCTGAGTGTTTTTAATGATGCTTTAAGATTCATTTTACTGCTGTATTGAACTAGTTTATATATTGTTGGTGGTTTAATCAATATTTGTGTGTCATATTCTGTAAGGTCATTATTTGTTTGTACTGATGCTGTCATCTTAGAAACATGTATCAGTAAAATAAAAAAGTAAACTTTTCATGAGCTTAGGAAAAAAAAAACCTGTTTTCAGATTTGTGACGGTGTGTTTTCTAGTGAATCCAAAACTCTCAAAGACCTAAACACCTGCCATCTACTGATCTAAACTATTTAATAAGTTTTGAACCACTAATCCCGTCAATACATTGAAATATTTCAGGTAAAATGCAGTTTCTCAGCCTTGTGTTAGCATCAGATATGACCCATTTAGACTTTCAGATGCTCCGTAATCAACATGGAAACACCGTCATCTTCTGCAGCATCGATTCACCAATAAAGCCTACTTAGTTTGAAATGTGGTTGTAGAGGCTTGTTTTTATGTTGAGTTATTAATGATGTATGCTGCAGAAGAGTAACTTTTTCGTTAGTTTTCTCTGTTTTGATATAATAACTTGAATTTAGTCTGAGCTTTTATGAATCGGTAAACTTAATACAGGAAAAAATACCAGATTTTCACTGAAAAATGC
The DNA here is from genome assembly GCA_037367365.1 of Apogon talboti. NCBI lineage: Eukaryota > Metazoa > Chordata > Actinopteri > Kurtiformes > Apogonidae > Apogon > Apogon talboti. Next base: position 32,221,613 of record JAPQRQ010000028.1, read on the forward strand.
AAAATGCTGAAGATAATATTATAATAAATGGTGATAAATGACTTAGGGAAGGTAACATGTAGAGAAGTCACCAAAAAATATTTGGAGTTTTTAACTTAACAAGGAGGAAACTCAAACAACCACTGAAGGAACAATTAATCCTTCAGTTTATCACAATCATACAAAGTAAATGTGTGGTTTTCACTGGACAGGATGGGGATGAAAAACTGTCATCTGAAAAGTAACTAAAGCTGTCAGACAAGAACAGTGGTTTAAAAGTATAAAGCTGCATCAAATGGAGTACTAGTATCTGAAATGTGTACCTGAATACAGTAATTGCATAAAAATACTTGCATTCCATCACTGAGCCTCATAGTTACAGTCAGCTTTGTTGATTTTCTGTTTTCATCTCCTCTGTTAACAGTGAATAAATAATATCACCAGCTGTATTCATGCTCAAATCCTCATCTTTTCCCTTTGTTGTTTTTTTTTTTTTTTTTTAGGAGATTACCCTGCATGCATCTCTTCCACCAAGCGTGCGTGGACCAATGGCTGGCCACCAGCAGGAAATGCCCTATATGCAGGGTGGACATTGAGACCCAGCTGACCCCCGACAGTTGATAGCTCGCGTTGACTCTCGCAGCTTTGGATCTGGTCTTGTAATTCTCCATTGCCTCCCTTCCTGGGGGAAGCTCTGCCAAACACCCTTCTTCTTCCCTTCTGCATCACTCAATGAGCCTGCCTTCTAAGACAGCGGTGACAGAGGGATCAACAAAGCACACTCACCTACAACACAACGAGGAATTGGGGTTGATGCATAGATAAGGTGGCTGGACTGAAGGTTGGTTGAATGGACTTGGCTGGATGCTAAAGGTAGGAGCGGAAAACGTATGGACAGATGTGCTGAGGCTTCACGTAACACTGTCAGATTGTGTACCCTGTGTACATTTCTCCATACAGCTACCAAGAAATGACACTCTGACTACCAACCTCCCCAGCTCGTGTGGTGTATTTAGGGCCATTTCTCTGCCACTAAACCCAAAACTCTTCCCAGGCCTGTGAAAAATCCTTTAAGCTGCACTCTGCCCAAGCCCTCAGCACATCTGTACAGAACATTATCAAAAATGATTAGCATGAGGTTGTTTGGTGTGAAATCTTGTAGCTGAACGCTTGTGGTGTTATGGAGTATAGTACTGAATAAGTATTTACAGAGTAACAGTGTTGTGTAGCAAGCAAAAAGCCTTTGCTTTCAGAAATATGTTTGTGAAAAATAAAACTAGAGGGTGACTACAGCTGTAACAGTGCGAATATTCAGTGTGGTGAAACTTCATAGGCAATGAGGAAAGAGCTAGTCGTGTAAAAAGGCCAAAAATCCCTCGTTGTTGTCTAACATGGTTTTGGATTTCCAGTTAGTAGCCATCAGAGTTGATGCTAAACCGCTAACTGCAGGCATGGCTTTCAGTGATCTGTGTAGTGTCGTAGTAGGGCCTCTATAATCTAGAGCAGAGGCCTCAGATGTGCATGCTGTATGGCAGGCTTGGGCTGTGTTGTTATTGTGGAGCAGTAGAAACAGGGACTGTGTCTGTGCATGTGAACCATATACTCTGATGACTGACGATCCCACTCATTCATAGAGGAGGACAAGAATGCACCTAACACCCTTTCCCTCCCCCCCACC
>JAPQRQ010000028.1:32225280-32249636 GCA_037367365.1 Apogon talboti
TATATCCCCCCCTTCCCAACTCATCTCAAGTAGACCAAAGTTGCCCTCAGACGCAGACCTGAACCCCATGTGTAGCGTTCTCTCCTAACGTTAGGACTCACAGAGCTGCTCGTAGGTGCGCGTCTGACGGCAACTCCTCTCTGTTGCCTCGTTCATGGCATGATCATGAGAGGCCGGCATGGGCTTGAGGATGCAGTGCCTGAGTCTTGCCATCAAAGGAGAGAGAAATCTGACATTTCTATTACCTATTACCAGAACCTTATTGCCTATCGAACAAGCACATGTGATTTCTATATACAGTGAATCGCCTCTGTTGTGTATCGGCTCCTTTCATTTCAATCTAAGTTGCTCCCACTGTTTGATAAAAAGACTGTGTCTGGTGTTACAGGGAAAATAAAAACTAGTTTGCCTGTGATATGTGCTAGAATGTGTATGATTGTCTCCCCCTCCCATGGTAGTAGTGTATGGTACTGCTAGAACAACTGTGATATGTTCAGTGATAGAAGCCGTTTTTCTATATATCATGCATGAACCATGTTGGCGTAGTTCACTTGAAGGAGTGTGAAAGGGAGAAAAAGCCATCCATTTGAAAAATACCAAACAAATGTTCTTAACATTGAGTTTTAATTTTATTTCAACTTGTCTTTCTGCCATTTGTTTCCTTCTCTTATTATTGTATTTTTTTTTAAATTTAATTTTATTTCTGCTCACATGCCAATCTGGACATGGTACTAGTACGCTGAGTCCCTGTCCATTTTAACCATAGTGAAGAAAAAGCTGCAATGCTGCAAAAACATATTAAATGTTGTTATAATGTAGCTTGTGTTTGTAAATGCACTATAATATGGAGTTGCCTGATTTTGGTTTGGTGGTGTGGGTTCTTCTTGTCCTAGATTTTGTGTTTCTGTTCAGTTACAAGTATTTTCATGCTTCCTTGTGTATTATTGGAGGGTGACTGTTTGTGTTGCTTTTTTTTTCTTTTCATATGAAACCTCCATCCAAAAAATTACAGATGGATGAAAATGGAGGTTTGCTAGTTTCACATAGAATGCTGTGATTAAAGATGCCTTAAGTATTTAACAATCATTATTTATTACTAACTGTAGCTAGCTAGCTATTGTGGTGGAATATTTAATGTCTCTATCTCATAACTTTGCAATTTAATCAATATATTTATTTAAAATAACACAAAATATTAAAAAAAACAATACCTCATTATGCATTGGTCGGTGGGGATGCTTTTGCATGCCGTCTGTGTTTTCTTTTTCAAAGGAGAAAAAAAAGAAACTTGTTGAAAAATCGAGTGGGGGGTGTTCCCAACACATTTTCTAGCCAGCATGGTGCTGTTGATCTGGACGACATTCCATTCATGACATCTTGATTTCCTTTTTCTTTTTCTTTTTGTGAATACCATCCCCTGCTTTAATCCAAAGCAGATGGTGGGGTACAGCCCCTTTTGTCTTTATGGCTCTACAGTAGAATTCGCTTGCTGTTGTTACGATACTGCGTTATATCCCATTTATCAGTCACATTTGATTTTTTTTGTTTGTTTTGTTTTGTTTGTTTAAATGTGTTCTTTATATTCAATCATATCTGGATCTCAGTTTAGTGCTTATTACTTTAGGACCCACATAATGTGCTGTATTATCTGTTCTTATGTATTGCTGGCAATTGCTTTGTGTGGGATTTTGGGAAGTATCTAACATGCTAACTTGAGCCATTGATCTTATTGAGCAAATTTCTGGTGTACTGTGGTTATACAATATAGATAGCGTGTTTTACACCTGGGTATAATAAGCTAACTACTACGTTTTCGGTGTGCATTTCTTATTAATACTCTACTAATCCTGCAAATTACTATAACATGTATTGGATTGGAATGAAGCTGGCTGGTCTTACTATTATTTCATTTCGTGCTCTCACTGGCCTTACCCCATGTTCTCCACAGTGTACCCCATTACTCCAGAGCGAACTGGACAGTAGCCATAGTATTAACTCAAGCTGATGAACCGGAATGAACAGTAGAACTTAAAGCACAAGCTTTTTAATGCATGTCCTTCTCAGGTTTTCCTATGTGTATGTGGGAGTAGCTCTGTAGATGTGTTTAATATGATGCTGTACCTTGAATATTTCAGATGTTTCTTTGCTGCTGAAAAAATGTTGATTATTAACCTGCCAGTGAAAAAGGGAAGTGGCCATCTTTGTACAACACACTGCTGTTTTGCTGTAACCGCGCAATGTTTTATGATCTTGAGTATTTTATAGAAAAGTAGAAGTATGTATCAATAATATGAAAGCAATAGCTAAATCATAATGAAGAATAACATGATCAGTGAATATTGTGGAAAATCTTTAGATTCACTCTGGGTGGATTTTGTACTGTATTTATTACTAATGATGATGCAAAAAGTTGCATAGCTTAACCCAAACTGTTCTGTCTCTTTTTTATTTATTGTCTTGTATATGATCTTTTTGTATGTGTTTTTCAAATAAACTGCCTAAAATGCTGACAACTAATCTATTCTGTGCTGCGTTTTGGTGTCCTTATATATCCATTTCACACAACGGACATATTTTAGAGCAAGATATGCTTTCCTGAGACAATTTTCTGGCATTGACTATCTTTTTTTTCCTGCTCTTAAGTATCAATGGATGAACTCTGCGCTGGGAGTAACATGATGTGTTCACTGAAAAACAGCCCAAATTGGACATTATTACATGAAATGAGACCTTTTTCACAACACATATTTTGACTAGTTACAGCAGAAAACACAGGTGTAATTGGGATCTGCAAAAATAGCCTGCTTTTACAAGGCGAAATGTCTGCTGTGAAAAAGGTCTGTACAAACAAAACAAAAGGAAATGAGAAAAAAAAAACAAGAATAAATGTTGGATTATTTGCTTCAGGCTCCAGTTTTGAAGTCAGTGGAAGTTTATTTTGAGTTGGTACAAGAGAGGACAATGGGAAATGGCGTTTTGTGAAGTGAAGAAAAAACAGGCCCTCAGCCCTGAAGCCTCCATTCAGACGGCTGCTGTGCAGATTAACACCTGCAGTGGGACAACCTAGAGAGTTGGCACTAACATACCTGGCCACTTTTTGATTCGCGCATCCTCCTCCTAATACCTGGGGTAAAGCACACGCTCTATCTGCCCGTCGGCTTTGTTCTTGTGCAGCCACTTTCCGCACTGAAAGATAGTCGTCACTGAGTTGGCTGTGTTGGTCACCTCAACACACTCCAAATACCACCCACTGGCTGAGCCGTGGTCGTCGTGCTCCACTTTAACCCTCAGCAGCTCCCCGAGGTCCAGCATCTCCAGCACAAAACGGTCGGTTCTCCCCCGTTCGAAAAGGTTGCGGAACTTCTGCCTGAGCTGACGTTTGCCTGAGTCACCGTTGACGCCGTAAACGGTGATGAAAACGTTGGCGTCTGTACCGGCGCCTTTAACGTCTCCGGTGATGACGATGAACTCGTACTTGACGAGCACCAGGTTGCGGACTTTACTTGCGAAGCTCTCGACAGACTTGTAACACTCAAATGTCTGGAACTGGTCCTTTTTGGCTGCCAGGGGAATTTGAGAATCACAGCGGAAGAAATACCTGAAGAGAAGAAATGGATTGAAGTTACATCATCATCACAATCAATATTACATTTAATAGAACATAACAGACTTTGTCGTTCCACTCACTTGTTTCCCAGCTCCTTTTCTGTCACTACTACCTCCATAACATGCCAAAAAGATTCACCCTTTGGCTTCTTGCCGTCTTTCGTTATGTGGCCGACGCAGATGCCGGCGATTTCTCCAACATGCTTGGACGAAAACTCGAATGTGTCCGTGGCACCGCTGGGGAAAAAAAGACAAAAAAGATAGTGCCATTGAGTTTGTGCAGAATGTGATTTTTTATTTATTTTTTTACTGTCTGTGAAGAGTTAAATTCAGTAGTGTGCAGGGAGTTTTTTCTTTGGTGCGTCTCATGGGATTAGCTCTCCTGAGACTTAAGACTTGAAGAACAGAAAGTGAAGCTACAAGATAAAAGAGAGTAGAAAAACAAAACATGTGAAAGAAAGGAGACTATGGAAGGCCACATAATAGGGTTTTTACCATCAGTGCAGCACCTAGACTCTCTTTGAAGACCTACCATAAGAACTTCTTTTTCTTATTCTCCAGAACTAACTCCTTGGAACGGGCTTTTCTTCCCTCCAACACAATCCAGGCATTTTCCGTGGTGGAAGCATTATCTGTGTTAGCAGTTGTTGTGGCAATTTCATATTCTGTAGTAATGCAGAAACACATTGTTACACTATTATCGTTTCACATCTGGTAAATGGTTGTAATTAGCAGCAAAGTCTTTCATCTGCACCAATTAGATAAGCTGTAATTATGCCCACAGTCTTCCATTTTTACTAACTGGTTTTGTCACTGAGATCTACAGAGTCGTTGTTGGCGCAGGCCAACTCCCTCATTATCTGCCCGTCATCTTCGTTTTTAGCCAACCAGCGGTCACATGGGAACCTAAACGTCTCGTCCATGGTCTCATCTTTCACATCAATGTACTCGAGGTGCCAGCCCGGACCAGGGCCTATTTACAGCAAATAAATTCATCATTACACAACAGTATTCCTTCTATACAGAGCTCTATTGTTTTAAAATAAGTACTGAAGCCAAGAGTATCACCATCACTGTAGCACGCCTCTAAAGTCAGATTATTATCATTTCAGGTTTTTACAAACATCAGCATCATTCTATTTCGATACCCACCACCGCTGCTCCCTCCTCACCTTTGTTGTCGTGCCACACTCGGAGTTTGGACAGCTCACCCAGACTGAGCATGTCAGGAAATCTGAACGTGTCTTTGCCCTTACGCTCAAACTTGTTTCTGTTGGTGCCTTCCCTCAGAGGCAGCGTCCCAGTGTCTCCGTACTCCCCAAACAAAATCACAAACACGTTGGCATCAGTGCCAGCATCTGGAGAGTGGAGATAATAAGCATTTAGTTTAACCTGAATGAACAATGCAGAATGGACAGACCCACACGTATCAGTTAGTGGCAGCAGCGCTTGTTCTGCTTGAACATCCTGAGTCTTTAATAAACACACTGCGTAAGACTTGTGTTTTCACAGGTTGTCTACAGCTATGAGACACATTTAACACCTTTTCAAGATAATTTAAACTCATTTTAAGTTGAAACACAAATTATGTTGTTCTTATTCAAACTTTGCACTTAAATATGTGCATGTAATATGTAATATAACATATATTTATTCACTGGTGTGTGAGTATGTGTGTGAATGGGTGAATGCGAGGCCATGTAAAGCGCTTTGGGCACCATTACAGTGTGGAAAAGCGCTATATAAGTGCAGTCCATTTACCATATGGTTTAATGTAGGGATGGGATTATTAGGGTGAGTTAGGTTAACTGACATTTTACCAACAGGTAAGTGTAAGTATAAAGTAAAAAAAACAAAAACAAAACATAAAGTATATACTTTCTAAGAACTGCATGAGTTTCCCCTGTGAACTGCTAACGTTTGGGGGGAATGTTCTGTAATGGCAATTTTAGTGTAATAAACTGTTTGAATTCTCTTTTCTATTACATGAGACTGCCTTACTACATCTCTACTACAGGGACCAGGTCTACATTTAAGTAATGGGACCTTATTAACCTTATTTTCCCTTTCTGTCAGTTCATTTGTTATTGGTGAGGACTCATTTTATATCAGCTACCATTATAAACATCTGTATTTATGTGTACAGTTTTCCTTTATGCTTTGACAATGGGCTTGGACATCTGTGTTGGCCTTCAGAACACAGTGGAACTGGAGTCTGAAGTAAAGTTTTAGTTCCTGGGACTAAACAGAAACTTGAAAATGATGAAAATATTGCACCGTTGGACTATGCTTCACAGCTGGTGGTGTGTGACGTGTTAACCTTAAGGCTAAATATCACATTGCTTATAGTCTTAAAAAAACAAACTCTGTCTCACTTCCGATGTCAGTCGTCTGGACTTGAACAAGGTAGGTTGTTCTCTCCACCATCTCCTCCTCGTCCACCACAGCTGCCAGCTCACACACCTTGGTCCTCTTCGGCCCTTTGGTCTTGGACAACCAGTCCTCATAGGTGAACACGTACACTTCCTCTGTAGTCAGGTTCCTCATCAGGATCTAAAGTTTATTCAGACGCTGAAACAATAATGGCAAATAACAAAATATAAAAACTGACAAACAGAGGCCAGTATTTCCACTACCTTGTCAAGAAACCAGTCGGGGCGACTCCCAGTTCCATCTATCCGAACTCTGATCTTCTTCAGTGGAGCAATGTCATCTATTTCCAGAGTAAAAGTGTCCTCTTGACCCCTTTCAAACCTTGACAGAAGTGATTTGTTAGCATTTGAAAACATATGAGGTTTTGATGGTGTCTCACGTAAAACTAATCAAGTTTATTATGAGGTAAAAGGGGAACTAACCGGTCCTCATTTTTAGGTAGAAGCATTTCCTCCGTGCTCCCATTGGCTCCATACACAGTCAGAAAAATGTTAGTATCGGTTCCTGCGGACTGAGTGTCCCCTGTGACAACTGTTGCAGAATAAACTACCTACAATATCAATAGACAGAAAAAAAATTCCCTTTCTGTATCACACATTTACTGAATCCATTCCAAGGTATCATATTTTAGTTGCGGTGACTCACTTTGCGGATAATGTTGATCGTGCTGGAGTCCAGCACGTTGAACAGTCTGGCAGTCAGACCATCTCCCCTGTCTTTAGCCAGCCAGCACTTACATGCAAAGATGTACTTGATACCTTTGGTTGGCACGGCAACCGACAGCTCATCCACCAACCAGCAGCTCTCTGGTGTGACACCGTTATGGCCGAGCTGAGGAAGAGACGGAGAGAGGAACGAGAGAGAAGGAAGAAGAGAAAGGGAAAGCACCACTGGGAATTTATACATCATTTGATTTGATTTTATTTGATGTTGGTACCAGAAGGCACTGTTAGAATTAATTATTGCTGAGCTCGAATGGCTTTATTTAAATTTTTAACATGCAAGAGGCAACAGAAAGGAGACTGTTTCACAGATTTAGCTAAATACGGTCCCAGATTCTCACTTCCACCCTCTTGATCTCTCCTACGTCAGTCCCATAGCACACAAAGTGTTCCATGGTGCCGGCTGTAAAGGCTTTCTTTCCGTCGGGCAGGTCCAGCCACAGTCGGTCTGTCTCTCTGTCATTTGGGCCCAGGATGATGACATAGACCCTGGCTGTGGTGCTGGCATCGCGTTCGACCCCCGTGGACAAGGTGAAGTGGTAGGGGATGACTGAGAAAAGAATATTTATCAGTTCACTTAGCTTCTTGGTCTCATTTATATAAATGCAATTAAAAGTTTTGATATTTTTTGTCGTTACTTTACATGACGATATTCCCACATTTTCTTAAAGGGTTAGTTTATTTTGTGGGGTTATATGAGGTACTTCATAGTCAGTATATTACCTTCAGCAGAAGCCTTGTTTGGAAAAGCAGAAACCATATTTTACTCACCTAAAAAGATTTTAGCCATCTAAAAATATCTGTCAGTTAAAGTCTACACTATATTTAGAATATTTTCACTGCATTACCTTTCTCCCAGACAGCCCTGAAGGCCTGTCTGAAGCCCTGAAGTGCTCTTCACAGGCACCAGGCGCCCTTCACGAAAACAAAAATGCTATCTTGCATAGAGCATTTATTTGTATACTGTTGTCTGTAATGGTTGGCTTATTTGTTAGTTTGGATCCAGAGTAATGTGTTAAAATAACAAAAAAAAATTGAAACAACGGGAGACATGCAGCTATTGTTATCTGCAAGGAAAAAATGACTGTTTTTTGCTAAGTATAGGCAGTGATTTTTTTTTTTTTTTTTTGTAGGTGGGCTAAAGTACATTGGACAGCAGTGCATTGCTAAATTTCCATGCCGGTGCTTCTCCACACTGAGACTGTGGTCCTGAATCGACAGCCCCCCCCAAAAAAAATCTCCACTAACCCTTGCAGTAATGGAGGCACTGTAAAAAGTGCAGCGGTGAGTTCTTAGTATTATTATCAGGATGAAGCAGTGTGTTATTACTGACTTGCTTGATTTTGTGGAAGACTAATGTGGCCTTCACGTTAATCTGATGGTTTTCAGCCTTGTGTGGTGTTGAAAGTGATACAGAAATGATACTGGATCCGACTTACTAACTGTTGCAAACTTTTACACACCAGCAACCAGAGTGCTCAATTGCTGTCAGATTAACAGAAATGGGATATGTAAAAGGGGCTTAGGCTAATCACTAAAACAAAAGCGCGCTCTGATCTGGGAAATCTGCAGAATAAGTCGTCGTCTTACTTGGACCCTCTTCCACCACTGCTGCCTTTTTCTTCTTCTTCTTCTTATTGGCATTTCTGTCCAGCCCCAGTTTGGCCTGGGCCATTTTCTTTGTGTTTGGATCAGTGTTTCGTTCACCCTCATACCCCTAAAGCAGACATAATATTAAGTATTAATAGAATCGGCACAAAGACACTACTCTACATTCTCTATTTAACAAACCTTGACGAAGAAGGTCCTGTCTATGCGTTTGTCTTCTTTCTTTATGGACAACCAACGCTCACACAGGAACATGTACACCTCCTCTGAGTCCACATCCTGCACCTCCACCTGGTCCAGATACCAGTCGGCACCGATCATGGAGTTGTCATGACGTATGCGAATCTTGTAGACTTGCCCCAGATCCACAGCCTCAATAGTGAACTTGTCCACCTGAAGGGCAGAGTGACCTACTGTAAACCTGGAGCTGAAATCCTTACACACACAAATAGTACATGTTACATAACATTTCACACATTTTACTCGCATACCTCTCCTCTCTCAAACTTGTTCTTGTTGGTTTCGGATTTGGCGAGTTTTCGTTCCCCCGTGTCTCCAAGGTCACCATAGATTGTGAGAAACACGTTGGCATCCGTTCCTGCTCCGTACATATCCCCTGTCCGTATCGACACCTTGTAGGTGTGAGCTGTGACACAAGAAAGAAGTTAAAGATGAATTCAGAAGCTTACAACATTTGTCTGTACAGGGGGAAGTTCTTATGTTATGACATGAGGATTTGGTCCTGGTACGTTTTCATAGGGGTTAGATACTGTCTGTTTTTACAGATCTTCCAGCAAAAAAATATTTTTGACAAAACACAACATTTGACATCATTTTCAACCATCATTATCACATCTAATGATGGTTGAAATGTTATGAATATTACGATAAAGAGGTTCAGAGGATGAATTAATTAATTTTGATATCTGGGTAAAAGATTTTGTAAAAGCAAGAACAGATAATAAATGAACCACACAAAAAAGCTTAAAAACTAAACCAGAGGATCAACTGTATCCACTAGATGAAAGACATTTAGTCAGTTTTGATGCTTGTTACATTGATTTTACACAAATTTGGCTTAAGTTTTTGCAAAATATAAGTTTTGTATAATGTTAAGGAAAACCCTGTAACTGACCATGTAACAAAACTGTCTGCCCAAGCCCATTGTAGGCATTCAGTAGGAGAGCAGTGTTGGGGAATAGTGAACTACATGTGTTTAGTTGCAGTTGTTTATTCAGGTGCATTCATGTTGGAGTATTGATTCATGACGTTTTGCCATTTCATATGTGATTAACTACTTAATTACAAACTACAAATTTTGGTGACTAAAAGAATGACTGAGATTGTTTTTTTTAAATTTTATCAGTGTTTCTCAACCGTCTTCAGTCTTTGTGTAGAATCATGTGAGTTGCTCAGTGAACTCACACAGTGACGTCATCATGGAGCCTGAGACACGGTTCCACCCAAAACAAGACACTAACCGGCTCCTATGACAAAACTTATGTTCTTAGCTAAACTGAAGCCCACTAGTGTTCAGACAGTTCACTCCCTGTGCACAGAGAACACTGTTTGTTTACCAGTCAGATGTTAATTAAATTGAGCTTCAGTTCAAATGTATATGTTTTTGTTAAAATTACTCTTTTGATGTCATATCAGATGTTTAATGTCAATTTTCTAGAAAGTTTTAGTCAACCAAATTACATTTCCCACTTGGGCATTTTTTAGTTCAACTTCTTCTAGTGTGAAGTAATGCGATAGGTTTATTTATTTATTTTTTTTATAATATTTTCCCCAACACTGAAAAGCAAAGAATCAAATGCCATCTATGTATATTTCTACTTTAGACAAAGCACTTGAACAGCTTGTGTGAAATATTACAATGATCATATATTGTACACTGAATAAATATTTGTAATATAATGGAAACCATGTTCTAAAACATGAACTTAGACTGTGTCAAGCTTTGCACACGCACAGTTGTCACCGCTTAATATCCTTAGTATTGATGGAATCACAAACAGGATAAACGTACTTTCCAAAGCATCCTCCACCTCTGTCTCGTTCCGTTTTAGTTTTCCATCTCGGAGTAGTTTCTCTGTGATGATATCAGAGGGTACCAACTCCCTGACCGTCTCACCGTCGTCCTCTGACTTGGCCAGCCAGCGCTCACATGGGAAAATGGTCGTCTCAGAACCCTGTAATTAAACATGGATGAAGCGCGTCCAAACTAGGCCCAGCTATGTCTCTTTTATAACACCGAGGGAAAGTATATCTGACTGAGTGATCTATGAGCCACAAGGTGTTAAATTATTTATCTGTTAACGATTTAATGAAGGCACAGACAAAGAAACTCTTAATGATGCGTCTGTGTATGTAGGTGTGATCTGCAGATGCTTTGTTCTACCTTTCCCTTCCTGAGTTGCCTTCGGATCTCGACTCTATCCAGGTGCCATCCTGGGTTGGTGTCCCTGTTGTCATGTCCTATCCTGATCTTCTCTATAACGTCGCCAACATCCTCCAACTGGGAAAACAGCACACTGTTCACAGGCCTGCAGGTGCAGTCTTGATGGATCTAACGTCCAAATATACACACAGCTACCTCCACAATGAACATGTCCTCGGCTCCCCTCTCAAAGTAGAGCCGTCTCTCTCTCTTGTTGACACACAGGGATTTCTGCTGTGTGCACACTCCTTTCCGCCCGTACAAAGCTATGAAGACATCGGCGTCCGTTCCAGCACCAAACACGTCACTGGTGTAGATCTTTATCTCATAAGGTACGACTGAAATAAAAATCAGTATGTTTATTTATTATGATACATGATACATATAATATATACAGGTGAAAGCTGCTACAATTAGTAGTAATTGTTTGATCAGAAATAGTCAAGAAATAATTATTTTTCAAGGAATACTTTGTGTAATTTGATGCAGCTGCACAAATGTAAGAATTTAGCATTTTTCTTTTGGTTATAATTTTTAGAATTTTCATTAGGTTTTTTTTATTTTCATTTAGTTTCTTTCATCAGTGTATAAGGTGTTAGTCTTGCAAGTTATATTATCAGTCCTTTCCTGTATGGAAAAGTTGTGAAATTTAATGTAAAAATGTGTGGGAACAGTCGCGGCTGGTGGTAAAACAATACAATTAAGTGTGTGCGGAGTCAAATATTTAATGTGTGAGTCAGTTGATAATGTGTGTTAACATGTCATGAAGCTTTTTTTTAATGTTTGAATGAAGTCTGCTAAAAACAAAACAAAAAACAGAACTAAATTTGCAGGATTTGACCCCCTGTCTCCCAAACAGCTCCATATTCTAATTACTTCACTCCAGATCATCTGTTGGAGGTCCTACATCATTACCTCTATAATGATAATCTGATACTCTGTTATTCTATAAAAGGCTAAACAGGACAAAACCTTGTTGTGTGACATCTGGAACAGGTTAATGGTGTGCTTCCTGTTTATCCTTAACCCTTAAAGACCTACAACTATTTTTGTGGCAGCTTCCAAATTAATTTTTCTCTGCATTTAACCTTTCTTAAGTCATTTATCACCATTTATTTCAATATTATTCTCTGGATGTTGCATTTTTCACTAAAAAACAGTTATTTTAGTTCCTGATCATGTTGATGTTCATTAAAATATCAGAGTGAATTCAATGTTTATGTCAAAACAGAGAAAACTGAAGCAAAAGTGACTTTTCTGCAAAATACATCATTAAATGAAGGTAAAACCCAGGTATCTACAACCACTGTCATTTTTCAGACTACATGGGTTTTATTGGTGATATTTTAGATCAGTAGATGCTTTAAGTCACTGGTGTTGGTTAGGTCTTTGAGCGTTTAACTGTCTGTATTTTAATTAAGTAAATAAAAATCATCCAATGACATAAGGACAAGAAAATAAAATTAAATCTGATTGGCAACAGGATGCAGAAATTAGCATCTGTGGTGATTATTTAACTCCAATGATAGAACAGCGTCATATCACCTGCTCTGCAAAAGTTTTAGGGAACCACAAATATGTTTATTTGTCGGGGACCAATGACGAGGAGGACATATTCACATAGGAATTAAGAAAATAAAAATAAAAACAGTTAAATACAACTTAAATGCTGCCATGAACTACAGGACAATGGATGAGTGCTATATCATCATAATTTCAACATTTTTTAATATAGAGACATTTTTGCTAATATTTACGTGGTTAAAATGCTCTTCCACTCCGTGTAATTTAAAGCGTGACAGCACAACTGCGCCCCCTATGGACACGCTGCCGCTGGTGCAAGCCCTGTAAACAGTCTGATATTTATTTTTTATTTAATTTTACAGTGCATATTCTTGGCTTTTGAAACCCTTCTGTGGGAATAAAACCTGGATGGATTCAGTAGCGTCCATGTTAATATCCATGGTGTATTAGACTGCTTCAGAATTTGAATAGTATAAATACAGCGGTGACTCTAAAAGGCAGACAGCACACAACATTAAAACTGATTTCAAGCTGCCTGAAAGAGTAAAAGCTCAGGTGAGGGTCCTTTTTCCTTATATAAGTACGTTTAAAGTACATTCTACAGGTAAAGCTTTTTGCCAAGTAAAATTTTGCATTAAGTGATTTTAATGCCATGCTAATTTACTAATGGATGTAAGCACTTGTTCTGCTCACTCACATGGCATGAAGAATTCAGTCTGTAACTCTGCAGGATAAAGATCTCTCACTATGGCACCATCGTCCTCTCCTCTGTCAAGCCAGCGGCCACATGGGAATCTCATCCTCTGACCTTGTGAGGGAGCGTCAACCTCGACCCAATCCAAGAACCAACCAGGTGAACCTCCTGAAGGATGGAAAAGAGTCACACAGCTTTATGCCCATTACTGCTCCTGACAGCAACAGCTGCTGCTCCTGTTTGATCAGCAGTCTTCTCCCACCTGAGTTGTCATGACCAATTCGAAGCTTCTCCAGATCGCCCAAATCCACCGCCTCCACAGTGAACTCGTTGATCATCCCCTTCTCAAACTTATTCTTATAGTTCTTACACGCCTTAAGGTTGATAATCCCTGTGGATAGTTTGACAATGTAAAATTCAGACTGGTATCTTTTTGTCAGCTCTCTACAACATGAGGACATGTTTTACCTGTGTCATCATTTTCGCCAAAAAGGATGGCGAACACGTTGGCGTCAGTGCCAGCGTGTTTCTTTTCTCCAGTTTTCAGTTTCAGAGTGTACGTAGTAGACATGGCTGCAAGATCATTTAAAAATGTATCTGTTAATTCTTTTTAACTTCACACTAACACACTGATGCCTCCCTCCCTCTCATCTACACCTGCATATTTCACCAGCGTTCTGATTAATTCTTGAACAGAGCTGTCTCTTATCTCGGCCCTTTACTAAGACATAAGAAATGTGCATTACATTTTTGCTCGAGTCCCAGAGTGCCGGTCCCCTCGTCATCGTCATCCTTCAAAATGAAGGCCTCATCCACAGGTACCAGCTCTCTCGCTATCTGCCCGTCATCCTCATCCACTGCCAGCCAGCGATTACAAGGAAAATAATACCTAAAGCCCAAGGAAGCGAGTCTGATCAGTACTGATGGTAATTAGTAAAAAACAGTTACATGTGACTGCATACTATGTTACATTTAGTCAGAGCAAACTCTACTAGAGTTACACTGTTTCACCCACGTTGTATCATCCTTTGCATCTATTATCTCCACACGATCTAGGAACCAAGCAGAATGAGTCTCTGAGTTGTCATGCCGGATACGTAGCTTCTTTAGAGGACCAAGGGAAACAGCTGTCACCGTGAAAACATCCACCTGTGAAACACAACAGCCTGAGACACGCTCCTGTACAGACAACATCTCTTTCAGAAACGTTTTTCTCTGACATGCAATTAATGTCCCCAGCCTTTTCCCAGACGGGGAATAGACACAATTTCCTCAGTAGATGGAGTTTGCTAAGTTATAGTGACAATCTATATATTTTCATTATAACTGAGCAGACTTCATCAGAGGGTTTTTATGTGATAAGAGCAAACAGCTCGGCTCAAAACTGAATTCAGATAAAAAGAATTAATTTCACCCTTAGGGACCCCTAAAGCCATTGTTGCGTATTTTTGTCATTTTTCCTTTTTGATTTTGGTGATCATTATGGTTGTGTTACACCTTATGGCATGAAGTTCTGCAAGAATTATTCTTTTTAGACATATTTTTTTTAAATCTAATGTTAGTTACTCCTACATATCTGTTATATGCTGCTGACACCCTCTGGGCACCCTTAAGCCAAAATTACACCAAAAAAAAACAGGTATAAAATCATTATATGTAAATTTTTTCAGCTCTTTTTTGCATAAATCTCTTGAACCACTTCAGCTCTGCTCAAAACTACCAAGTGTTCAATCAGTTTCAGGATTTACACCCTTTAATGCCAGTTTGAATACACAATGGCACTTGCTTTATTAAAAAACAACACAAAATATGAGGTATATTCTATATAATACATGGTGAAGGGATGTAGCATTGTTTTATATCAGTCTTGGACATGTTAAAAATTAGCAATAACACTGATTTCATTGCATTAGTATTTTTTGTGCAGTGCAGGACCCTTACCACAAAAAACACTGTCTTGACTTACATTAGAACCACATTTTTTGATCTCACATAAAAAATAATAATGCAATGAAATTAATGTTGCTACTTTTTGACTTATTCAATAAATTCCACTATTCATTATATAAAAAATATCAAATTTTTTGTGTTTTTTTTTCATAAACAATAACAGTGACATCTTGTATTCATTTAAAGGGTGGAAATCCTGAAAATTATTGACCATTTGGTTGTTTAGAGCAGAGCTGAAGCAGAAAACCAGACAGAAAACAGGAAAAATGTTGATGTATGGTAATTTTATATCCGTTTTTGAGCATGTATATTTTTGGTTAGAGGATAGTAAATTAGAGTAATGCACAAGGGTTAATTTGATGTCAGTAAATAGAGAGGAAATAAACCTGACCATCTGTGGACATGAGTTCTGTGTTTCTACAGAGCCAGGTGTAATGTAGAGATGAATAATTCACAGGTATGAATTAAGTAATGAGTAAAAGTAGGACAGGTTCAATGACACAGAGGACTCCTCATCGCTCCTCTCAGTCACAGCTGGCTCGCCTGCAGGAGAGCTTGTAATCCACCCAGAATACACTCCCACACACACCTCGGCACTGAGCTCATGTTGCGAGGAAATACTTGAGCCTTTGACTAACTGCAGTTTACTTTCAACGATATTCTTCCAAGAAATAGGGAACAACTGTAAAATGGTTAAACAAAACCTTGAACCCATATATTATTTTTAGATGAATAAAGCTCAGTTTTCTCCAATACTATTAGGACCTGATTTGAAATTAAGAAAAAGGTCATTTAAGATGATTTTGAAATACATTACATCCATAATATGTATAGTTTTTGTCTTTTTTATCTAAAATAGATTTTTCTAAACAGCTCTCCTTTTTTTTTTTTTTTGCATTTTTTCCTCTTGTCTTCGGCTCATTTATAAGCAGTGGCAGTCTCACTGTTTTTAACCCGTCACCCTTTGTACCTGTCCTCGCTCAAATTTGTTGAGGTTGCCTGACTTCTTGAGGTAGCGCTCTCCGGTGTCTCCGTTTTCTCCATAAATATTGATGTAGACCCTGGAGTCGGTCCCAGCGCCCATCATGGCACCAGTGAAGACACTCACTTCATAGGTGTTGACTGTCAAACAACAATACAAGGGATGAATAACTAACGCCGCTTCACCTTCTCCTACAAGTCGGTCAGGAAACTGTGTCAGATTAAACCATGCATGTCCGCTACATCAAACACTGTGTAAAGGACATCTGTATAAATAAGCTCCAGAAAAAAGAAGGGATTTTTTTTCTATATAAATCTATGGACGGCGTTCATCCATTATGAACAGAAGTTATGTGTATGGGTCAATGTTTATTTTATCCAAATATCAGGAACTAAAAAATCCTAATAAACATTGTTTGTCCTTCCTGAGGATTAACACTAATAATAAAGTTCATATTTAATGCAGTGATGTTACTCTAATCTCATATTTGAAGGGTCTAGTTTTCATATAAAATACACTCAAACTCTTTCTAACAGATAAAACCTGATACAGTATAAAATACATATGTTTATGGTATTATTTTAATAACAAGATAAATATAGAATTGACCTGTCCATTTAAAATTAAACCAAATGAGTCATAAGGGTTTGTATTGAATGTAATTATTATTTGTGCAATGTTCAGTTTAAAGGGTTTCAAATCAAAAAGGAATGAAAATGAGCAAGAAAAGGTGGCGTTGTATGTGCCAGGAAAACAAATAATGGACATGTCATCAGTAACTAAAGGATCGGGGAGTTTTTTGCCTTTACATCAACTGGCAGGAGCTATGTGGGATGGGTGGGGGATTCACAAAATCTAAAAAGACTTTGCTGCCAGCGATTACAGTTTGGATCCCATGTTTAGGATTATGCCAAAAGAGTGCTTTGCAAATAAATAAAGTAAAAAGAAAATAAAGAAATCCAACATTTTCAAGCTAAGTGTCAATTAAGTCCATCAAGTTTTGTGCTGATAACAAATTTAAAATAAGACTTTTTTTTTTTACTACAAAAAGGGGCCATTTTGACATGCAAAAGAGGAGGATTAATCTGAAGATCGATCGATTAGTTTTGTATGCAACGTGTCATATAATTAGAGAACTGTCAGTCATTTATCAAAGCCAAAGATGGTCTCCACCAATGGTCTGTTTGGTCCACATCAGAAAGATATTCAGTTTACTGTGGCAGAGGAAGAAAGAAACTAGAAAATATTCACATTTAAGAAGCTGGAATCACTGGAATAACTGAAAGGAATTAATCAATTGTCAAAACAGTTGCTAATTAAGTTAGGAGCCAAAATCAGGGGGAAAAATGCCAGAGTCTGAAATGACAGTCCTTCTGTAGCTGGCCCATGTCGGCCCAAATCCAAGGGCTAAAAATAAACATAGATGAGCTGATGTCATTTCAAAACTCTATGAAAAAGTGAAGCCACCTTTTCCCATGTTTCCACAGTAGAGCATGTACATTAAAGTAAATCTGCTGAGTGTGTACAGTATTTATATTCTTTCATCGGAACCTGAATTGCCGATTATAGAAAAAAATCATAGAAAAAAGAAGATCCCTATTCAACATGGATTCCAGCTGTAGCTCAAACACATCTGTACCTTCCAGGTCCTCTGCGTCCTCAGGCAGCAGCTCCACCACCAGCTCACCGTCCTCCTCCCCTGAGGCCAGCCACCGTGAACAGGGGAAATGATAGGTCAGCACCACCTCCTGCATCTCCTCTCCTTCATCATCCTCATCATCATCATCTTTTTTCTTTTTCTTCTTTTTTTTCTTGTCGTCCTTTTTCTTCTCCTTGGGCGCCATGGCCATGATCAGATGTTTGACGTCCACAGTCTCCAGGAACCAGCCAGCTCCGATACCAGAGCCGTCGTGACCGATGCGGATCTTGTAGATCTTACCCACATCTTTGCTCTCAATCTGTAGACAGCAGAGAGGACAGGTAAGGAAGGACGGGCTTACTACCAATGCTAAGGCTCAAAAATCCAAGTATTCAAATCAACTACTTTGCTTCTTCTTTTAACCAAACAAAAACTATGAAAAGTGACTTAATACCTTATATATTTCTGTGGTGTTACGCTCATAATTGTTGGATCTGCTTTCGAGGATCAGAATCTCTGTCTTCCCTTTCTCTCCATACATCTGGATGAACACTCTGGCGTTGGTGCCGGCAAACGTCACATCTCCAGTCACTACAGTTACTTCATAATTAATCACTGGAAAAGACAAGTTGAAGGCAAACAAATTGTTTTGGACAACATTAGAGCTCTTACCACTTAGGGTACACATGTATGTTTGTGTATACACATATCACTACATGAGGCTGTACATCACAAAACTAAGAGCAAGATCAAAACTACTAATTTATTTTAGCTTTCCATTATTTAACCAGGAAGATCCCATTGAAATAGTTTCACATACAAAACAGTTTGGCATGTAAGACGCACTAAATACATAAAAGCTACCATAAGAAAAATAGTAAAAGAACCATTAAAAAGGGAGAAAGCGGCATATAGTAGTGACGAAACAATACTTTTAACTGAAAAAATAAAAATGTGAGTTTTCAAAAGGAAATAAAAACTATGATGAATGATGCAACACAAACTAAAACAAAATACAACTGCACCGTTTATGTTTATGCCTTCATTTTGCATTATAATTGCCTATTAGATAACATGGCTTTGTTGAAATAATTGAAAAATGTAATGCACGCAGCATGTATTTAATAAACGTCTTTCTATAATAAACAGTGATTTTGTAACTCATATTTGATGTACTGCATCATTTTAACATTGTCTGGCTTCTATAAATCAACCAGTTTTTTTCTAATACCTGAGAAACTGAAGAAAAACTGATGAAAACTCTGATGTCCATGCATTAGAAATGACTTACAAAGATACAAGAGTAAATTATTCATACAGACCTATGATGAAACCCCTCTTTGACATGATGTTAGTAGTTTAAGCTCAGAGTACTTCTGACTTTAAATGCTATTTGGAATTGTATTCATCACCATGCTGCTGTATGTGTGAGGACAGTATGAAAGCGTGTGAGGCTCTGCTTACGTTGCTCTATGTCCAGGATCTCACTGGGGTAAAGCTCCACCTCTGTTTTTCCATCTGCTTCATCCTTGCAAAGCCAGCGGTGACTGGGGAACATGTAATGGGTTCCATGGGCTGGCACCATAATCTGAACACTGTCCAGAAACCAGCCGGCACGCATGCCCTCATTAGTGTGGCCGATCATCAGACGGCCGATCTGAAATAAAAAGCCAAAATAACACCAATTTGTAAAAAGCAAAAAGCAGAAAAGCACAAAGTTATCAGATTAGACCAGAATGCACCGTCATACTTTTATACCTTTGGATACATGAGTGTGTGTGTGCGTTATGCCATGCACACATAAAGCTTCACATTATAGCTTGTGTGTATTATATTAATGCAAGCTGTGATTGGTGCGGTTTCAAATATAACAGTTTTAAATACAATATCTAAAGAATTAGAAAAATAATGTAACACAGGTTTTACTGACAGTGAAGCTGATCCTGATGGGGGAGGTAAATACACTTTGGGCACTCAGATTGCACTCAGTAACTGAGCTGCGTTTACACCTGCAATCTGCTCTGTTTATGCACCTATTCAGAAAACCATTTCCAACCTTTCATGTGTTTCTCTGCATTTCAGCACACTGATCCACACTGAAAATAACAAAAACCTGCTGATAGCCTGTTTTTAATGAGCAGACACACACAGTTTCTACAGTATTTCACATCTTTAACATATCTGATGAAATTTCTACCAAAATAAGAGCCTGCAGGTCTGAAACATGTTTGATCAATGACTGACTCTAAACCTAATGTTATGTGTCACTAAAAATATCTGAAATTTTGCAGAAAAATTAGCACTGATGTTTAGCATCACAGCTGGATGTGTCAGAGAACTCCAACAGAAACTGTAGTCATTTACATACAGCTCTAACTTTACTGACAGCAAACCAGCCAGGATGTGAGGGTCATAATGTGTGTTCTGTAGCAGCTACATTCTGGGACTGTGTGATAATAAGGATTCAAGCATTTCCATATGGTCTTTTTACATGTTTAGTATGAGGGTAATTCAAAACGTTCTAAGACAAATGCCATAAGTTCAAACTGAGTCAAACTAGTTCAACAAAATTCTATCAAGAAGGAATTTTTCGGTGGAAACATCGCTTGCAGAATTGTATTGACGTAGGTGGATGTTATGTAGAAAAAAATAGTTTTTTTTTTAATTTGTCTTAGAACTTTTTGAATTACCCTCGTATAAAATTACAATATCATTCAAGAGATGCAATGTTAAAGTGACTAAAAACTACCAAATCCTTCTGTGGCCCTTTCTGGTGTGTTTTAATGTGTCTACTGTGTCACCTGTCCAATATCAAAGGTTTCCACGGTGAAGATGTCAACACGACCCGTCTCAAAGTAGTTCCCCAGGTTGTTGTCAGAGACCACCAGCATCATCTTACTGGTGTCCCCTTTCTCCCCGTAAAGCTTGACAAACACGTTGGAGTCTGAACTGCCTCCAGGGATGTTACCAGTCTTTACTGCAATGTGATAGTTGACATCTGACAAAAACACACACACACACACGCACATAGGCATCAACATCATGTAAACACTGATATGTGAAAGAAAAAAACTAGAGACATTAGCAGCTTACTGTAGAGGCGCTGCCCATCTGCTAAAGGCACCAACTCTCGAACAATCTGTCCATCATCTTCATTGCGGTCAAACCATCTGCAACAAAATGTAAACACTGACACATCATGTATAACTTACCTAGAAATGTGGGTGTGAGTGATTCAAAATACAGTTGCCTCGCCGTTGCCACACTAACACAACCCACCTGTTGCATGGGAACTCTACAGCGTGGGCCTCAGCCTGGCCCTCCTCACGCACCATCACTTTATCAAGAAACCAGCCGCAGCCTCCACCTTTGCCATCGTGTCCAATCCTCAATCTGCGGACCTTCCCGATGGATACGGCTTCAATAATAAACTCATCCAACTGAGAGAAAGGAAAACAATAAACAACACATTATTATAATGCCTATTCTGAGGAGTATGAGGTGAAAGATGACATGATATTATCTATCTATCTATCTATCTATCTATCTATCTATCTATCTATCTATCTATCTATCTATCTATCTATCTATCTATTATTTTATTCATATATTCTACTACTTTTGTGGAACTAAGACTTTGATAGTAATAAATATATTTAAAAAAAATATATTTAAAATATTACCGCCAATTTTTCAAGCACCAAAATACTTCATCCAAATGAGTGTTGCATTATCTTTCTATCTTTCTATAGTGCTCTAGGACAGAAATAGACCTCAGTACACATAAAGATCAGAATTTCCTGAACATTATGATATAGAGCACTTGGGTATTGTGTCGTTTGCAAGTACCTTAAAAAGGTGAAATTAAGAAAGTATGTGAAAATGTGAGTGTTATTGGTGTCTTTTTTGAGCGAGCAGACACAGAAGTGATCCTGCTTTGAACATCTGTACCGCTATTACACATGACATTGAAAAATACATGATACTGCTTGACAGACTACTGATTAAAAAGACATTTTGATTATGGATTTGCCAGGGTAATGTCATCTGTGATTTATGTCTGATTACAGATGACTTCCATAATGAAACAGTTAGTGCCAACAGCAGGCTACAGGTGCAGCTAAATTAGCTAATTCAGTGACACTGATTGGTGATTGGATTCATTGTGGAGGAAATTTTAGGCTTACTGACAAAAATGGCATGAAAATTGGTGTTTAACAAAAAAGAAGCAAGGAAAAAAACAATATTTGGGAGAAACCGAATGAAGGAAATCAGACAGAATGAGGTTTGCTTTGACACTTCTCCACTTGCTGTACCCACATTTCCTTTCTCAAACTTGTTGACATTGTTTTTGCAGTTCATCAGTATTCGATCTCCTGTGTCTCCCGTGTCTCCAATCAGGTTAAGAAACACGGTTGCATCTGTTCCGCTGCCGCCGACGGTCCCCGTACAAACAGTCACCCTGTACTTTATCACTGAAAACAGATTAAACCTCATACAGCTTTGTGCACAAGGCTGGAATTAGATGTTGTGTTTTTATACATATATTTACACATACAAGTCAGTGGCTCTTCAATTTCATCTCCGGTGGCAGGTAACTCCCTCACAACCTCGTTATCGTCCTCAGTAATGTCCAGCCAGCGCTCACAGGGGAATGTATACTTCTCCTTAGTTAGTGTCTTCATTATAGTTGCCTGTTTACAGACGAGAAATGCGGTGTTTGATTATTGATGTAAAACAGTGTCTGGATAATCATTTCACCCAGGTCTTGAAACACTGACTAAAAAACTTTTGAAAGAATGTTTAAAAATGTTCATGAATATACAGTATTCTTCAACTGCCCTCTAGGTGAAGGGACTGTGAAAATCTTGTTAACACTTATTACTGTATTGTATTGTATATTGCTGATATAATAAGTGGTATAAATGTGCATAATAAGATTAGTAATCATATTTGTAGTCATATAAACAAACATTACATCAAAACAGTGTTCATCACAACACAAGAAATCAGATATTAGATTTCACCTTACTGAGGTGCCATCCCGCAAAAGGATTTCTCTTCTCGTGCCAAATACGGAGTTTGGTCATTTTTCCCAAATCAGGCAGCTCGACCTGTAAGACCACATCCAGACCAGAGGAAACGCACATACAAAATACACATCAGAGCAGATCTGAATGTAGATGATGTAGATTAGTATCATTCAAAAATATAAGATACTTACCATAAACCTGTCTACCTGTCCTTGCTCGAAATTGTCCGTTTTGTTGTCCAGTCTGATCTCGTCTGATTTGCCTTTGTCTCCGTAAACTTGGAAGAAGACGTCGGCGTCTGTTCCTGCGTTGGGCAGGTCTGACGTCCAGATCCACAAGGACCACGGGTGCTCTATGAGGAGACAAATGAAAGACAGAGGATGAGACACACATTCTACCAGAAGAAGTACATGACTGCTCTCCATTATAAGTATTCATTTTTACTGGACGATTGTGGAAATTCAAATGGCTTTTAAATTTATCATATTTTTATTACTGCCAATTATAATTGTGCATGTAAGACTTAGGCCTTGTAGGGCGATCTCTAATATTAGTGACCTTGGTTTAGAGATTAAAATTACACTTGTAGACCAGGGTTTTTCTTATTTATTACAGATTGGAAATATTCCTTTGGCTCTCAATTGTAATGATTTTACTTAAATCTGTTGGTCACAGGAAAAAAAACTGTGTTTAAAGGTAAAAACATCATATCAAACAAAAGTGTGTAAATTTAAAGTTGTCTTTTTGTATTGAATGTACATAAATAATGTGATTTTCACATTTGGATATCAATTATTTCGAGTTTCAGTCTCTTCCATGAGCATTAAGTGGTTCAGAAAATGGATAGAATACAGACTTTCCCTGTTTCTGCAGAAGACGCCATATGCACTGACACCAGATGTTTCATGTGTTCTTAAAGGTTATATTTTAATCTTTAATACTGGGTTTTGCTTGACATTTATACCTTGCTCCCAAATTTAAAAATTTACTTTCAATATTTTTACTTCACTTTCATATACAAACAAAAATAACTTCCTCTATTTTGTTTCTCCACAGATGCCTGAATGCTGCAGCTATCCGCCACACGTCATGCACATGTAATTGACTTTTCATTGTTGCAGCTAATTACAGCTCCTGACACTCATCTTACTCTTTTGTCTCTTCTGCCTGAGTGAAACCATCTCATATAGCTCTCTCTCTATCAGCCCGTCTCCTTCCTTCTCATCCAGCCATTTGCTACAGGGGAAGGTCTGCTCAATGCCTGTGAACGGGCAGTACACCACCACCTGCGAGCAAACAGGATAAGCAGCGTCAAATTCTCGTGGATGAAAACACGGTGTGGTCATTATGGAGTGAGTATACCTTTTCACAGAACCACCCAGAGCTGACTCCTCCGTTGTCATGTCCAATAGTGACTCTACTGAGGGGGCTGAGGAGTGCAGCGATCTCAACAGTAACAATGTCTGTCAGGCCTCGCTCAAACTTTCCGCCCTCCAGAAATACCTGAATTAAATATCCAGGAAAAGTCTGGTTGATCGTACTGATTAACCCATAAAGACCCAAACAGCAACTGGCGACCAAAACCATTTACTGATCTAAAATATTTAATAACTATATATTTAACCATTCATCCTATCAATACATGTAAATAATTGGTGGAAAATGCAGTTTATCGTCTTTTCATGGTCATCAGATATGACCCATTTGGACGTTCAGAGGCTC